>PITA01035709.1:0-10276 GCA_004023965.1 Spilogale gracilis | reverse complement strand
CACCCAGTGCTCCACGCTTTAGGTGTCCCCAGTACCCACCACCAGGCTCTCCCATCCCTCTACCCCCCGCCCTCCAAGCCCTAAGTTTGTTTCTGTGTCCAAAGTCTCTGTTGTTTCGTTTCCCTCCCTAGATTACCCTAGTTCCCATTTACTTTCCTTCTCTTATAGAGAGTTAAAGTAACTTGTACAATTACACAATGGTTTGTGATAGAAATGGAATTTGAACCTAGCTTTGCCTGATGTTAAAGTCCATCTGTTATCCATTATGTTCTTCTCAGTCTTCCATCTCTGTGGTCCTAAGGACAACCACCCAACTGTCCCAACTGTGCCCATGTGTCATTTCTCCTCTCTTGCCTCAGTGGGATCAGTACTCTCACCTTCTTGCCGGTCTCCCTATTCAACTTGCTTATATTTCCTGAATTATTTCAGAAGAAGCTATAAATAATTGTTTTTATTCCTTCATTATTCTCATTCTTAATTTCCGGAAGACATAGGTCTCTTCCATTTCTAAAAAAAGTTACAGAGAAAGGGAATAGAGACTCGAACCATGGCTCTGACTGTGGAGACTTCCACTGAAAACCTGGAAGGCACAAACTCCAGAAATAATGTTCCTTCCTCACACAGGGATCATCTCTGCTCACCTGTCCCACTGTAGGCACTGCCACTCAGGCATGAGTCTCCATCCACCCACAACAGGCATCAAGTGGGTTTTATTATTGATAATAATACCATTCACGACAATGACCATAAGTGGCACTTACTGGATGGAGTCTTTTATTGTCCTCAGTATTTGTTAAATGCAGCATGTTTTTATCAGACTTAATTCTCATATCCACACTATGCAGTATATGTGTTACTATCACCATTTGGCAAGTGATGAAAGTAAAGCTCAGGCAAATTAAGCAATTTTGTCACCAAGGCTAAAAGCTGGAGTTGGCGGACCTATCCTTCTGACTTCAAAGCCCTTGCTCTGCACCTTTGTCCCACATTACATCTGATCCCAAGCCATCAAAATTTAATTAATATTGGAGCACGAATATAGCACTGAAATAGTGCAAATGCATATACACATGCATACACATGCAAGCACCATGTTTATACATGATGCAATTCCACGCCTACAAGTGTTTTCTCACAGTGTCTTTCAAGTTTTACTTACAGTGCTGTGACCAAGACAACCATGTCAATTCCACAAACTATATTGCTAGTCTGATGTAATTCAGAGGAGGCCTTATTATTCTAACCAAACTGTGGCTTTTTATAGGTCACAAACACTTTAGTTTTCACTTGAGGCTCACATCAACCTCAACGTGCAAACCTACAAAGGAGGTGTGGCCTCCCATAAGTACACAAGAACCTGAAATCAGAAGCTGGTGGAGGGAAGAGTCAGGAATTGAATCTTGGCTCAAGCTCCAAAGCCTGGGGCTCTATGCATCACTTCCCACCACCTCCCTTCAGATGTCTCATGAATTCTTTCCTCATGTCTTCTCTTCACTGTGTAGCTGCTGATACTGGTCATCTGTGGAGCTGAGCATTCCCCTAGCTGGAAATCTTCCACTCATGGTGTTACGCCAGAATGCTTTTATATGGGTGGAGTCCTTAAATTGTCCCCTAAGTCCTTTCCTTCCCAGGGTACTGCCTGGACACAATCCAAAGTAAAATGGGTTGACTTGCTCCTTGCCCTCGATGCTGAGTTCGTGAATGCAGGCTCTGTGTGACTGAAGCAGTTAATCCAAAAAGACAGATCTCTTCACCTTCTCAGTAGGCTCAGGGCTAACCCCATCAAGCTAGCACTTTGCCTAGGATAGTTTTGGGCTTCTACACTATAGCACTCTGATTTGTCACCTTCCTTTTCTAAGTGAAAGAGATGGAAGGATGAAAGGTCTTTTCCATCTGAAATTTAGAGTTATTTGCTGCCTGCACCTTTTCTGATTCCATACACTCATACGAATGGGACAATCGGCAATAATCCCCAAATGGGACTTCGTGTGGATTGATGTGACAACAGTTCATGAACTGGCAGCATGCTGCAGATGGCACTCTGAGGGGGACAGCAGTGCATCAAGTCTAACTAATCAGCCTCCCAGTTTCATAAGCACCTCCTCTGCTGCAAGCTGACACTTGACATGGCATAGACCCTGAGGACACAGGCTATTTCCATATACAAATGCAAGCCCTTATTACTTGGAAAGTAACCCTACCACAAACTCATTCCCTCTGAGGGGGCCACAGAAATGGATCCAGGACCTAGAAGTGACATTAGCCATCAGGCAGAAGCTCCTCATGCTGGGCATCTTGCACAACTTGAAAAACACTCATAATGACCAGTCAGCCATAATGGCTTACATAGATCCTCTGTGGTTTGCCAAGCATTTCCTCAGACATTTGTTTCCTTCAAGAAGAAAACTCTGAAGAATGTATCATTTTTCCAAAATTGCCCTGTGGCATTCTTCGGTTCCTAGCAGCACTTCCCAACCTCTCCAACTTAGTTTTTCCCACCACATCGCCATTCAGCATATTTTATTTGCTGTCCTACACTCACCAATAATGGCTACATAGTAAATCCATCAGTTACTCTTCTAAGTGCTTTATGCACGTATTCACTCATGTAATCTTCGTAACAACCCTGTAAAGTGCATCCTATTACTATCTTCACTGCGGAGAGGGGGACATTGACAGAAAGTGGATGGGTTCAGTTTTGAGCATGGTGAGATTGGAACACCCTGAAGATATTCATGCATAGATATCCAAGAGGCCACTGTCCAAAATCCTGGAACTCAGGAGAGAAATGACATTAGAATTAGATATTAGAATCCTCAGTCTGTAGATGGAAACTACGGCAGTGGAATTGGGGGAGATCTCTTAGGTTGGTGGTCCTGGTGTGTATGGCTGGGAATTTATGTGCTTGTCTTTGAAGGTAGTTGGGGATGAGGCACTTGGTTAGCTTGGCCAGTTAAGCATCCAGCTCTTGATTTTGGCTCGAGTCATGATCTCGGGATCATGATCTCTCAGTCGTGAGACAGAGCCCTACGGAGCCCCATACTGGACTCAGCTCAGAAACTGCTTGTCCCTCTTCTTCCCCTTCTGCTCCTCCCCCACAAATGCTCAAGCACATATGCTCTCTCTTTGTCTCTCTTCTTCTCAAATACATGAATAACTAAAATCTTTTTTTAAAAAATGAAGGCAGTGGGAAAGAGGAGGGGAGAGAGAGGCAGCAGGATGCCAACAGCAGAACAAGGTGTTTGATGTTTTGTTGGGTCTCTCTGATATATGAGACCAGCACCTAGGCCTCTTTCAGAATTTGTAAATTATAACTCACTTGTTCTATGGCTTTGTGCAAGTTTTTTCACCCTGAAGGTCTTCAATTTCTCTCATGTGGGTTGTACAATAAGTGGGTTATACAATGTGATTTCTAACTCTACAAGCTCCAAGATTTAAAATTTTAAGAAAATAGCCTCTCAAGTAATTTTCTGGTGGGAATGTAAAGGGTACATCCTGTATAGAGGGTAATTTGTCAATATTCTTCAACATTACAAATATCTACACCTGTAAACCCAATAGGTATACTTCTAGGAACTTAGTATACCTGCATATGCAAAAAATAACGTAAGTTCAATGTTGTCCATTGCAGCATTGTTTGTATATCAAAGCTTGGAAACAGTCTAGGTATCCATTAATAGGGAACCAAAAAAATAAATTATAGCATATCCTTACAATGGAAACTTACTTAGTCAGAAAATAGAACACAGATACAATGAAATGCTAATACAGCAATGAGAACAAAGTATCAGTACATGCAGTAGTGTATGACTATCAGAACAATGTACAGAAATGTAGAGCACAAAAGGCCAAACACAAAAAAGCATACACCACATGAATTTACGTAAAGTTCAAAAATGGGAAAAAGAAAGTCCTGGTATTAGAAACTAGGGTAATGGCTACCCCTGGGGGGTAGAACACCAAACATGCCATGATCTATTACTAATGGCCTCACATAAATACATTTACTGGATCCCTTGTAACTGAACTATTACTGAGAGCAACTCTCTTTACAATGAAAAGGGGGCCTAGATTCTACAATCTCTGACCTTCGAAAGGGGTAGAGATGCACTGTATTAGAACATGATATCGATAATGAAGAAAAGGAGGGTACTGGACGCTGTTCCCCAGATAATCCATCTGTGGGAACAATGGAGAATGACAAGGAAATGAACAACCATAGGACAAACACTGCATTAGTCTGCAACCTTCTGCAAGATTCGCCTGGGAGGCAATGGGGAGATTTGTTCTTTGTGGTTAAAAGGAGACAAAACTAGGGCATGTGGGTGAAAGCTACAAAGAAACAAATTTCAGATTGTTTAAAGAAAGGTTTCCCATAGCTAGCGCTCTCAAGGTGGACCTGAGGCCTGTCAGCAGCCACTACTGGGAACAGGCCATGTTCCAGTTGAGAGTTAGACAGGATGGATCCTCTTTGTACCCATGAGAAGCCCTTCTAGTCTTTCCCACGGTTGTGAGGAAGGACGTGAGGACAGAACAGGCATTTTTCCTGGTTGGGCAAGAACTATGGGACAATAGCTGTGTGGTTCTCAGACAGGTCTCCTTGACAGAGATGTGGGTGATGGAAAGTCAAGCTTGGGTGTCAGAGCCAACAATGGTGCTCACAGAGGAATGGCTCTTTGAGTCCTCATGAATAGCAACTTAAAGGTCCTCCCACGACATAGGAGAAAAACTCTAGTTCTAAGTCTTTCTGGCATCCTGGAATTCACCAAAAAGCAGAATTACAGAAACCTCAAGTTCTAGCTGAGCTCCCACCCATGTAGGAATGTCCTTTGCAGCATCCTTGACAAATACCCACCTAGTCCTGTTTACACACCTCTGATGATCAGGAGCTTTCTGCTTCACAGCTTTCCATGGTTCATCAGTTCTCACTGTTGTTGATAAAATGTGAAAACAGTAGCTAGCATTTGTTGAGTTCTATGTACCAAACTGGGCTGAATACTTTCTGTGTACTTAACCACTGAATCCTTGCCAGGAAATTATTAAACAGGTGAGGAAATGTTAAGAATGTTTTCAAGGTCAAAGTGAGAGATCTAGCTTCAAAGAATACAATTTTCACAAACTATATTCACCCATCTATCATTTTATTTATATTATGTCTGAGAATCATCTTTACTATTATGCACTTAAATTTCTCTTTAGGGACACCTGGGTGGCTTAGTCAGTTAGGCATCCAACTCTTGGTTTCAGCTCAGGTCATGATCTTAGGGTTGTGGGATCGAGCCCCACATTGGGCTGTACTCAGTCTGCTAGTCCTTCTCCCTCTACCCCTCCTTCCCCCCCCTCAAATAAATAAGTAAGTAAATAAATAAATAAATAAAAACTTTTAAAAATTTCTCTTTAAGTGACCTTGTTTCATTTTTTAAAAAACTTAAATACTTATTTTAACCACTTCTTAAATATCTGAAATCACAAAATTTGTCTACTAATTGTATATTTTCTCTCATATGTATTAAAATAAATTCTTAACAAATAAAAGTATTCAAAGTGTTCAACCATGTTCTAAGTAAAAACTATTTCTTAGCACCATTTTGTATGTATTATATTTTGGTAAACATTGCCTTAATCTACATTACTTCTTTTTTTTTTTAAGATTTTATTTATTTGACAGAGAGAAACACAGCGAGAGAGGGAACACAAGCAGGGGGAGTGAGAGAGGGAGAAGCAGGCTTCCTGCTGAGCAGGGAGCCCAATGTGGGACTCGATTCCGGGTCTCCGGGATCATGACCTGAGCCGAAGGCAGTTGCTTAACCAACTGAGCCACCCAGGCATCTACTTCTCATTTTAAAATATATATTTTTAATACTTCTCATGATGAGCACTGAATAATGGGTAGAACTGTTGAATCACTATACTATACACCTGAAACTAATATAATACTATATGTTAACTATAGTGGAATCTAAAAACAATAAAAAAAACAAACACCTTGATTTTTGCAATTATTTTTCACTGTTGGTATTAACTCTGCCTTGTGAACTTGCTGAGAAAAAGTCTTGGCAATCTTGTCTTCAAGGCTCGTTTTTAAGTGTCTAAAGAGATCAACTATATTTCCATTAAGGCTTTTCCAGACTGATCATTAACTGTTCCTCCAAACTCGTGGATAGGGTTTCTAGAGCCTTCTAGACCCTCCCTCATAGACTGGTCAATCCTGCTTGAAATCCCCTATTTTGTACCCCAGCCACAGTTGTTGTATAAAAGCTTTTACAATCCTACTTGCAGAGGCCAGAATCTTTACATGTATATCCACTGGCTGTTTCCATGCTCAGGCTCAGATCCATCCAGTTTGGGACAGAATATACAAGCTAGTGGAAAGAACCTAATCCCAGCCCAGAAGACATGAGCTATTTCTCAGCTCTGCCACCCTTTAGCCATCACTTAACTTAGAGGAGCCTGAGTTTACTCAACTGAAAAATGAATAATTCTTGTCCTGCTACTCTCTCAAGATAGTTGTGAAAACAAAACAAGATAATTGATGTATAGATTTTATAAACTATGAAGAGTTACAAATATTAGTTATTAAACCAAAATCCATGGTCTAAATATACCAGTACTTACTCCCTTCAATAATCCATAAACTCAGGGCACTTACAACCCTTATAGAAAACATCAAGTTGGAGAAAGCGGTAGGTGGACTTGATGAATTACTCAAGTAATTCACCGTGTGAGGGACTGCTATATTCCAGTCACTATTCTAGGTCCTGAAATCCTAAAACAAATTGATATTTAACCACCACAAACAGGTCGCCTACTGATTGCTAAAATAATGAAATATTTTCAGGGCAACTACATGGCTTAGTTGGTTGAGGGGCCAACTCTTGGTATAGGCTCCAGTCATGATCCCAGGGTGGTGGGATCGAGCCTCATGTCAAGCTCTGTGCTTAGCGCAGAATCTGCTTAAGATTCTCTCTTTCCATCTCCCTCTGTCCCTCCCCTGACTTGGACTCCCTCATGCTCTCTCAATCTCTCAAATAAATTTAAAAAATCTTAAAAAAATAAAATAAAATCCTGACATATTTTCATAGTAACAGATGACTAACCATTTCCTTGAGTCCCCTATCTCACATGCATTGCCCACTTTACTGTAACTCCTCCCTCAGGACTTCTAGACCTCCCCATATGTCAGCAACTTAAGGGTTAAAGGACAGAAAGAGGGGCTTCCTGGACCCTAATCCAAAACTTTGGCCAGTATCAATCCCAAATGACTAATGCCATGTAATACTAGTTATTAAATATTTGGAATATCAAACTGGGAGAACAAGTTTCATTCTATTGAGAAAGTACACAGTAAACAAGGGAATGGAACAATGCATAATTCAACTGCAGATTGTGATAAGAGCTATAAATGAAGGAGATGGTGATGGGGGCAAAGGAGGGAACCTTAGACAGCATAATTAGGAAAGGCCTCTTTAAGGAAGTTACTTTGAGTAAAGAAAGGAATGAGGATGAAGGCATCACAGCCAGCCATGCAAAGATTTAGGGGAAGAGCATTGTAGGAGGAGGGAAGATAAGAACAAAAGTCCCAGGGCAGGAATGCATTTGGCATATATGAAGAACGGAAAGTCCATATGACTAAATCATAATGCAGGATGCTCAAGGTAGGCCAGGGCCAGAGCATGTGAACGCTTGCAGCCTTCAGTAACAAGTCTAGATTTCATTCCAAGTGCAAGCAGAAGGCATTGGAATGACTTAAGTACATTGACATGTGGTTATCTTATTTATAAAATGCCTAATTCCGAGAGACTCAAATCCTGGAAGTCACTCCCTTTCCTATTGTCTCCTTACTAGAACTGGAAATCTGAGATTGTGATCTGCTTACACAAAGTTGTGGATGATTACAAGCCATTCACCAGCCTGGACGGACTAGATTCAGAGGGTCTACAGACAGCTAGAAACCCTGTCCTATGAAGATGGAGCAATAGGAAATGGTGAAAACTTAATGGGAATATAGCTGATCTTCTCACATTTAAAACTAGCCTTGAGGACAAAGTTGCCAAAATGTTTTCCTTCGTATCATCTGATCTTCACAATAACCAGGTACAGTGGTCCAAGCTGAAGTTATAATTTCTTACCATTTTATAACAACAAGTGTCAGATTCTTCAAAGAAAATTCCCTTTGACCAAACATTCAAAGAAGAAATAACACCTATTCTCCTGAAGCTCTTTAAAAAAATAGAAACGGAAGGAAAACTTCCAGACTCTTTCTATGAAGCCAGCATCACTCTAATCCCCAAACCAGACAAAGACCCCAACAAAAAGGAGAACTTCAGACCAATATTGCTGATGAAAACGGATGCCAAGATTCTCAACAAGATCCTTGCTAACAGGATCCAACAATACATTAAAAAGATTATCCACCATGACCAGGTGGGTTTTATCCCAGGGATGCAAGGGTGGTTCAACACTCACAAAACAATCAATGTGATAGAACAAATCAGTAAGAGAAGAGAGAAGAACCACATAGTACTCTCAATTGATGCAGAAAAGGCATTTGACAAAATACAACACCTGTTCCTGATCAAAACTCTTCAAAGTATAGGGATAGAGGGAACATTTCTCAACCTCATAAAATCTGTCTACAAAAAACCCACAACAAATATCATTCTCAACGGGGAAAAACTGACAGCCTTCCCTCTGAGATCAGGAACAAGACAAGGATGCCCACTCTCACCACTACTGTTCAACATAGTGTTAGAAGTCCTAGCAACAGCAATCAGACAACAGAAAGAAATAAAAGGTATCCAGCTTGGCAAAGAGGAAGCCAAACTCTCTCTCTTTGCAGATGACATAATACTCTATGTGGAAAACCCAAAAGACTCTACCCCCAAACTACTAGAACTCATACAACAATTCGGTAATGTGGCGAGATACAAAATCAATGCACAGAAATCAGTTGCATTCTCCCATACACTAACAATGAAAAAATAGAAAGGGAAATCAGAGAATCGATTCTGTTTACTATAGCACCAAAAACTATAAGATACTTAGGAATAAACCTAACCAAGGGAAATCAGAGAATCGATTCTGTTTACTATAGCACCAAAAACTATAAGATACTTAGGAATAAACCTAACCAAAGGAGTCAAGGATTTGTACTCGAGGAACTACAGGACACTCATGAAAGAAACTGAAGAAGATACGGGGCACCTGGGTGGCTCAGTTGGTTAAGTGACTGCCTTGAGCTCAGGTCATGATCCTGGAGACCTGGGATCGAGCCCCACATCAGGATCCCTGCTCAGCAGGAAGCCTGCTTCTCCCTCTCTCAGCCCCCCTGCTTGTGTTCCCTCTCTGGCTGTATTTCTCTCTGTCAAATAAATAAATAAAATCTTTAAAAAAGAAAAGAAATTGAAGAAGACACAAAAAGATAGAAGAGCATTCCATGATCATGGATCGGAAGAATAAACATTGTCAAAATGTCTATACTGCCCAGAGCAATCTATACTTTCAATGCCATTCCGATCAAAATTCCACCAACATCCTTCAAAATGTTGGAACAAACAATCCTAAAATTTATATGGAACCAAAAGACCCAGAATCACTAAGGAATTGCTGAAGAAGAAAAGCAAAGCTGGGGGCATCTCATTACCTGACTTCAGGCTTTATTGCAAAGCTGTGATTACCAGGACAGCATGGTACTGGCACAAAAACAGAGAAATAGACCAATGGAACAGAGTGGAGAGCCCATATACGGACCCACAAATCTATGGGCAAATCATCTTTGACAAAGCAGGAAAAAATATCCAGTGGAAAAAATACAGTCTCTTCAATAAATGGTGCTGGGAAAATTGGACAGCTACGTATAGAAGAATGAAACTAGACCATTCTCTTACATCACACACAAAGGCAAACTCGACATGGATGAAAGACCTCAACGTGAGGCAGGAATCCATCAAAATCCTGGAGAAGAACATAGGCAGTAACCTCTTTGACATCAGCCACAGCAACTTCTTTCAAGACACATCTCCAAAAGCAAAGGAAACAAAAGCGAAAATGAACTTCTGGAACTTCATAAAAAAAAAAAAAAAGCTTCTGTACAGCAAAGGAAACAGTCAACAAAACAAAGAGGCAACCCACAGAATGGGAGAAGATATTTGCAAATGACACTACAGACAAAGGGCTGGTATCCAAGATCTATAAAGAACTACTCAAACTCAACATCCAAAAAGAAGATGAACACATCAAAAAATGGGCAAGAGACATGAAGAGGCACTTCTCCATA
>PITA01035708.1:0-10240 GCA_004023965.1 Spilogale gracilis | reverse complement strand
GGATGTCTCCCAGCTTCTCCTCCCTGAGGGATGTCTCCCAGCTTCTCCTCCCTGAGGGATGTCTCCCACCTTCTCCTCCCTGAGGGATGTCTCCCACCTTCTCCTCCCCAAAGGAATGCCAAGAAGAGCAGAAACTGCTTGGACCACCATAGTCTACATGGGGCTCAGTGAGGAGCTGGCTCACAGGCTTTCTTAAATCTATGTGGGTATAGACTTGGACACGTGGCTATGGAAATTCCATAGTGGGGAAGGGGCTGGGCTCTGCAGGTGCCCTGGGGTCCCAGGCTGTGCAGGAAGTAGCTGAGTGTGTCGACATCCCCAGGGAAGGGCAAGGTGGTTCTAAGCGCAGGCTGTGGACAGCCCGAGCAGAAGCTGGTGGTGTTGCAGCCCCATCAGAAGGCGGTCGGATTTGGTGGGGGCCAGAGGGAGGTCCCTGGCTGCCCGAGGGTCTGAATACCTGTCACAGCAGCCTCAACCCTCACCTGGACCCCAGCAGGGCGAGCGGCAGGAACCTGTGTCCTCCCTCCCAGGAGGATGTGCCCTTCATGCCGTGCCCTACGAGACACCTGGACCCCAGTCAGGAATGAGGCCAGGTGCGGAGGGACACGATGGCCTTGCCTGATGTCCAGGGCTGAGCTAGGTGACTTCATCTTTGCCTTCACCTTATTATTTATTATCTTTATTTGTCAACGTTTTCTTTATCAGTAGTTATTTACCCCCCTGCCGAGCAAAGAGCCGATCCCAAATGAACAAAATAAACAGGACACATTTCTCTGAAACTCCAACTTGCAATGAGAAATTCTTCAAACTTATTCTGCTAAAGATTAGTATATTAACATAAACTCCCTGAATCAGAAGGAAGACAAAGCCTGCGTAGAGACGGAGGCCCCTCAGGGCACCAGGGGCTCCCTCCACAGGGCCTGGCTATGGGTCTCCTGGGAATCCAGCCCAGACTACGGGGAGAGAGGTCACACCCAGTGTATGCGTGGGAATAGGTGTTCTCGATGTAGATGCCTAAGTGTGACCAAGACATAAGCAAACAGCTCACGACGGGATTCATCATTCCACTAAACAAGGGCACAAAACCCCAACTTAGGGACAACGTCCTTCCCTGGAACGGAGGCTTTAGGAACAAGGAAACACTCACCACCCAAGTGACCCAGTTCCAGAACTCAAACGTGTTGAGAGAGTAAACAGAAGCAGAGTGTGCATTAGCGCGGGGCTGCCTGAGGCCGGGGGAGGCTCTAGGAAACCAGGAGTAGGGCTTATGCAAGGCGGGGAGGACGAGCCACACGGCGTGGGTTCTCAGAGAGCCAGAAGATGGGATGAGGTTCATACTCAAAGTTGTAACATGATGGGATCGCCACAAAATGGAGCCAAAGGGCGTAGAGACTGAAAGAAAGCTAGACATGAGAGCCTGGCAGGGACTCGTCTGGTGGTGGGCGTGGAAGGCCGTCCCGCGGAGCCAGCCCACCGCCCGCTCATCGCCGATGGTGGGTCTTGGGCCATTGATTCTATCGGTGTACTTTCTGATTGTTTTTGGCAAAATCCCTGGATTCCTTGTGCTGTGAAACACCATGGATGTGCAACCAGCCGCCCACAGGGCACACACACCAGGCCTGGCACGGCCGCGTCCGCCCGGCGCTGTTGGAAACTCGGGTCTAACTCTCGACTCCCTGGACCTTGCCTACGGTCGCCTACTGTGGACCAGAGCCTACCGATGGCCTAAGCAGGTGACTCACACATGTTTCCTTGTGTTCCGTCTATTATACACCACATTCTTACCATAAAGGAAGCCAAAGAAAATGTTACTGAGAAATTTTGCAAGGCAGGGAAAATGCATTTACTACTGTAAATTACAGTACATTAAATACAATTAAATTATTAGTAAATGTTATTTATTTTATAATCACCTTTACATATAATTAATTTCATTATAATTTCAATATATAATAATAAATATATACTATATAATTATAATTATAAATTAACATAATATATAAATACAATTATAAATAAATGTAATTAAATTATAAATAAACATTGTATTTATGAGAAAAAATTTGTATGTAAGTGCACCCGTGCATTTCAACACACATGTGTTGTTCATGACTGGTGTGAGGGATGGGGTGTGGGGTGACCACCGAGGGGGTGGGACAGCTAGACCACTGCCCACGGCCGAGCTCCCAGAGAGAGAGTGTCTTGTGAGGACGGGCAGGTCTCCCTCTGCATGGACACCCTGGAAATGTGGACTCTGGTGGCTCTACTCTGGCCCCACATCCCTTCCAGTGTCTCTCTGCTGGTCTGGGTCCTCGGAAGGGTCTTCCCTGCCTCCAGAGTCCCGAGGCAAGTGAGGCCGGCCTTCCCAGGAGAGGGGCTTGGGGCGAACTCTCCCATGGGGTTCGCTCCCCTTACCCCCCGGCTGTGCCACGGAACCACCACCGTCCTCCTGTTTCCAACAACTTGGTTTTGCAATGCCAGGACTTTCCTTAAAACAAAATTAATGAATAATTCATTCTTGAATTCAAAATTTCGGGGCTTTCCTGGTGACATGTGTGTGTCCCTTTTCTCTTATTTCTTCTCGACGATCCAGTGTCACTGTCCCGAGGGATTGTTTCTGGAGATCTGCCTGGAAATCACATCTCAAGTGAAGTTCTAATATAAACCGCAAACCAAAAGACAAGCGGCTTTATTACATGAAGAGGTCATTTATTCTATACATTCGCGGAGTGCAGTTATCTGTAGTCTCCGTTTTATGACCGTCCACACTTTAAATGAGGCTCTTTTTATTGAATCTTAACAAGTCATACCACCACGCACCTCAGCTGCTGTTTAGAATAAGACGATGCTCTTTTCAAATGAAGTCTCTCCCCTCCCCATGCACAGTCCAGATTTCCTGAGCTTACCATGTACATTGTAATGTTTCTTACTTCAAGATGCAAAGAGTCTGTTTTTAAACAGCAAACACCAGCTGAAGGATCGCATGGTTTCACAGCCTAATTATAAACAGTGATCTCTGAAGACAGAGAGCAAAGCAAATAAATGCATTTCTTTGGCAGAGGAATGGTGTTTTTATAGTGAAATACTTTGTGCTTGAAGTAATTAAAGCAAAGCATTTGTTCAGATCCATCATGCTAACGCGGACTGAGGCCGCACGAGGAACGCACTTCAGTTCTCTGCATTTTGGAGGGGTGAAGACCTGAGAGCGAGCAGCCCTCCCTCTCTGTGGTCGCGAGGGTAAAGACAAGAGCTCCATCCTCCTCGCTCCAGGCGGGCACAGACCATCACGTGTGCACCGTCCCCGTCCCGCTGCCCAGGCCCGCTGAGCCTGCCCCGTCTCCGTGCCTTCCGGGTGAGGCGCACGAGAGGCCCCAGTGTAGAGCTGCCCTCGCCTCCCGCCTCCCCTCGGGTCCCCGTGCTGTGCAAATCATGTGCACTGGGGGGCACTCCCTGTGCCGAACTGTGAGATAAGCCACCTCGTGCAGTGGGGACGCGGGGCGGTGCTGGTGTCTGGCTGGAGGGCCCTGGCCGATGCAGGGGGAACTTACCAAACTCAGAATTCACCATCAAGTGCCCGCGGACTCACCAGGGCTTGTCTTGCATTGCTTGCCTGTAAAGATGTCCCGGGAACCCTCAGCATGCCTCCTCTGCCCAGCACTCCTGGTCCAGCTGCCCCCCGGCCCTCTCCCCTCTGAGCATCCCAGCCTCCGCAAGAGGTGCCTCCTCCCCACCGGGCCATCGGGTTCTACAGGGTCTGCTCTCTGGCTCGCAGTCAACCGCATAAGGCCCAGGCACTTCGGTCCCTCTCTGTGCTGGGGACGAGCCACACCGTCCACTCCAGTGATAGGCTGCAGGTGCTGCCCGGAAGGTCTGACCCCAGCGTCCCTGAGGGGCTGGTCACTTCCTGCTATTTAGGTTTCATCTAGAGATCCTCTCCTTCGGAAGCCTGTTGGGGACGGTGCGTGATCCGCCCCTCCCGCCATGCCCAAGCCACCAGGAATTTTGGTGGAGGCACCCACGAATGTGAATGAAAGTCCCTCCGGGCTTTCCCCGCCTAGAATCAGGAAAGCCACATACCCTGTGGGTCAGGGCAATATGTCCTTTGTGTGCTTATCCAAGACACATAGTTCCATTCAATCCTCCTCCCGGTAATCATATCTCTGTATCTCTTATCTGTATTTCTTGATCCCTCTGCCTCAATGGTCTCAGCCTCTGTGAGTTTAAGCAATCACTCTGTACCCTGCAGTAACTATACTAATCCTGTCTCTAGGGCGGGTGCAAAAGCAGTTAAAGATTTAACTGCACCACCCAACTTCCTCACTTGGAATAATAAAAGACTGGGGCCCTTGACAGTCAGGAGAGACAAAGGCAGAGCCAGAGGAAAAGAAAAAGGCAGAGGCAAAGGCAGAGAGCCTGCAAAGAAGCAGAGAGAAACAGAGACAGAGACAGAAACAGAGAAGCAAAGAGAGAAAGAGAGACAGAAGCAGAGCAAGAGGGCCAGAGCCAGAGCTAAAAAGCCAGAGCGTGAGCCTGAGAATCACATAGGTCTCTCCTGACCGACCTCGGGTCTGTCAGCTTGCATCAGATTTCCGTGTCCGTGTCATTATTTCGCCCGCCAGACATCCTGCGGTTCGGGACCCACATCTCTGCCGAGGCTGGTCCCCGGCAGCGACAGAGGCCTACCTGCCTGTCATCACGGCTCCCCTCCAGTGGTGACCTTTTCTCAGAGCACTCTGACCTCCTGAATGGATTTGCTTCCTTGTCCACTGCATCCGTCACTGGAAGAGAAGTTCTGTGAGGCCGGGCTCTGGCCCATCACGACCGGTGAGGTGTGCTGCTCCCCGGTGAGGGCTGACAGCAGCTTGGGGCTGCTGGGGAACATTTCCAGGGATGCTTCTTCACCATCCTCGCCACTTCCTGGCCTGGGAGACCCTGAGCCACGTCTCCGTTTCCTAAGGACCTGTCCTGCTCCCCATCTCCTTGTCACAGTCCTGCACACCCCTGGGTGCAAAATGAGCAGGGTGCCCTGGGGGTGCTGGGTGCGGCTCGGGGGCGTCGGCTCTTGGGGCCCCTCGGCGCCCTCGCACCATCTGTCGGCAGGTCCGCTGCGGTTTTACACCGGTCAGAACAGCAGAGGTCCGGGCCGTGCCATGCACCTGCACGAGCTTCCAAAGAAGCCTCTGGCATGACTTTGAGGGGCTGCAGACGCATGACATACCTCGCTGGGAGGACTGAGCTAGTGCTGGGGGGGGTCTCAGCCTCAGGCCCGCACCTGCTGAACCTCAGGGCCCCGATGTCACACGCCACCTGGGCCCACCCACACCCACTCACCACTGACCTTCCCGACCTTCCCTTCTTTCTCCCTTCCAGAGTGAGCCCCTCTCTGAGCCGGGGCCCGGCCTCCTCTTCTGTTGTGGGCCCCTCCCACTTGCTCTGCGAGCGGGATCAGTTCCTGTGAGGTCTGTTTCAATCTTGTTCTTAGTGGCACACAGCTATGGGGCCCGGGCTACTTTTGCTATGGACACGAACCGGTGGTGGCCTGGGCCATCCCCCTGGAATTGCCCCGTGAGCTCCCACGCTTCCTGCCGCTCAGCCCCAGGCAGTGGTCCCACCAAATGGAGGCCCCATGCCCTGTGAGGGGGGCCCGGAAGGGTCTCTCTGGCCTGGGGTTCCCGTGCAGGACGGTGGGGAAGTCTAGCCCGTTCCCGGGCCGGGGGGAGGATTTCCTGCAGGTTCCCCCTGGGAGTGTGGGCGGGCCATCACCGCCGCTGTCTCCCTCTGGATTAGAGATGGGCCAGGAGCCGGGCCTGCGGGGAAGCCCTGAAGCCGCACGGGAACCTCGATTGGAACACAGCCACCCTGACTGCCCATCCCGAGTCCTGTTCCTGTAAGCCAAGCCCGGTTTGCCCATTCCTGGCTGCCCCGGTGCGTCATGGTGGTAAAACCCCTCAGTCAGCGTGATGGTTAGTGGGGCAGAGAAGTTCCACCCTGAGCCTCTGAGGGCAGGGGAGAGACCAAGGGGTGAGGGGACAGAGAGGCCTCAGCCTGGAACTGCGCTGTCTCGGAGACCTGCTGTGTAGACACAGGACAGAGAGGGGCCTGGGGTCAGGGGCCTTGGACTAGGACCAGAGAACGGGGATGGCGAGGCTCTGACCCCACAGCCCTGTAGGTCACCCCACCCCCGCATCTGTGCTTCTGGGGTTTCTGTCCCACCCCGCTCTGTGCATTCCCGGCCTCCCTGTGGGACTGAGTCGTCCCGGCCTCATCTGCCCTGGCCTCCTGGCTGCCCTTGACCTCCGGGTTCATCCTCTTTACGGGGGGCCTGGGAGCTGAGCAAGCGCTAGCTGGAGGCTCAGCCCCAGAAGGGCCACTCGCCAGGATGGAAGGACGGCGGGTCAGGACAGAGAGCAGGACGAGGCCACGGAGCCCAGAGCCGTGACCCCCGGTCTGCTGTATGACAGCGGTGGACGTTCAACCACGCCCAGTCCACGGTTGTGTTCACAACACGCAGCAGCACAAGGGGGGTCATCCTGCAAACGACGCCGCACGGGGGGAACCAGCAGTGGAACTTGCAGCTTGGGACCACCGAGGCCTTGCTCTGAAGGTGGGCCACGTCAGGGCTGGCCTCCCGAGTCGGGCTCTCCAGCGGCCAGCTCAGAACAGTGCACATGCCTGCTCCCGGGACCGGGGCGCCCTGCTCAGTCTGGCTCACTGCCCTCCGGCGGGACGGAGATCACCTCCTCTGCAAGGGGAAAAGCTCCCTTGCTCATTCCAGGGAGAAGCCATTGACAGGGCCCAGGGGTGCTAGGCAGGCTGGCTGAGGGGTCGCTGCTCAGGGCCAGCTCTGGGTGCTGCCCGGGAGAGGGCGGAGCCTTCCAAGGGCTGGGGATCAGGTGGTGGGAGGCCCCTTTTTCTGCTTCCCTGTGTCCAGGGAGCTGGACCCACGGCAGGTGGCTGGCTGGCAGGAGATTTGGGGCCTGGGATGCATGGGCAGGGGACGGGGCCGCGGGTGCCATGATGGAGGGGCAGCGCTCCAGCCCTGATGAGAACACATGCAGACAGACCACTCACCCTTTCATCTACCCCTCAGGATGGGGTGACGGCAGACTCGGGGCAGCGCAGACACTCGATGGGGGTGCCATGGGGCACTGCCGGGTGTTCCTGTGGGGACAGGAGTCTCTGCCCTGGCTGTGTGGCCGCCTCCCAGGCACCGGGGCTTATTCTCTCGCTGACACGGTGCCCAGTGCCTCCCACAGCAGACGCGCTGGAGAGTGGGTGTGGAGAGGGCTGCACAGGTGCTGCTCAGCTCTTGGGTGTGTGGGTCTGGGCTTGGGTTCAGCCGTGTGTCCTCCTGGATGGAGGCCTGGATCATCCGGCAGTTTGCCGGGCCTCCCGCTAGCGCGCGGGAGTCCTCGAGTACGCCACGAAGAGGCATGCCCTTCCCCAGACCTGCAGGGTGGGATCCCTGCCCCCACCGCGCGGTGAGAAACCTGCGCAGCAGTGACGTCGAACAGTCTGTGTGAGCTCACACTCAGGAGGTGAGCAAAGCCATCGTCAGAAGCCTTTCAACCTCTCTGCTTCTCACACACGCGGCTCGGTCGGGGATGGATGTACTAGGGGCGTCTCAGATGTCCAGGTGCCACCTGCTGTGCCCGGACACCTGCCGTGGGCTCTGTGGCCCTGGGGCCAGTGTTTCAGCTGTGCACGTGCCCCAGGGCGGGGGGACAGCTGCAGGGACCTGCACCCTGACTCCACATGTGTCACGAGGGCTGCATCACAGCGGAAGGATTGGTCTGTTTTATCTGCCCCTTAACACTTGGTTAGTGACGCGGGAAAATGTTTCATGCGGACCAGAGGCTTTCCTCCCTCTTATCAGCAGGGATCATACTTAAGTCTTATGTTTTAAGGGCTTTCTCTAGCTTTTGTTACTCCAACTGAGAGCAGGATATTATTTGCCTTAGGTTATTAAGTCTTCACAATGACCTCATGAGGAATGCATCGTTGCCCCATTTTACAGATGGGAAAGATGGTCTGACGTCGTGGTTATGCAGGGAGCTTCTCAGGGTGCTCAGCCTAGTGTCAATGTCAGACTCAGGCTCGTGTGCACGTGCCTTGGTGTTGGTTCTCAGCTCAGGGATCCCTGTTGGCTTCTGGGGGTTCCATCCCCAAAACTGTATCCACAGTTCTCATCCTTCTGTGTCAGTGCCCACGGGGCCGCGGGTGCCATGATGGAGGGACAGCATTCCAGCCCTGATGAGAACACATGCAGACAGACCTCTCACCCTTTCATCTACCCCTCAGGATGGGGTGACGGCAGACTCGGGGCAGCGCAGACACTCGATGGGGGTGTCATGAACTCACATATGCACGCACGTGTACTCACATATGCATACACACAGAGCAATGATCTGTACACAGTACTTTTCAGATAAAAGTCTGACAGACTTTCTGAGAACATAATTAGGGCCTCATAGCTTTATTATTTACTCTTTTAAATGTAGGTTACTGTGTTGCATGTCATTATGTCGCAATCAAGTGTTAAAAATACACTCTGCACAGATCTGCAGCACAGGGAACCCTAAGAACAACAGAAGGGGGGTCACCCGCAGGGTCACCGAGTCCCCGCGATGTGCATATTCGTCAAATCATGGAGGATGCCTTGTGCAGATTTTTGTCTTTAGTGACTGAGCTCTGCCGCATCTGCGTGCCGTTCGGTGGCCTCCGTTCGCGCCTAGAAGTCCGTGTGGACACCTGCTCCTGTCTCAGGGCCTCCTGAGCAGCCGATCTTCCCCCGCCCTGGATCGCCCCAAAGGTGGGACGTGGGCACCGGCGCCACCCCCCGGTCCACGGCCAGAGCAGCCTCCATGCGCTGGTGCCCCCCGGGGCCTGTGTGGGCCTGGGGGCTGACGAGGGGCCCCGCGTCCCTGCTCTGTGTACCAGCCTGCTGCGGGGGCTTCGGTTGGGCTGAGAGACCCTGGCACCCCGCACACCGCTTCACACACGTCGGTGAGTGCCCTCGTCTGAATGACAAGAGGTGGCGTCTCTGGGTGTTTCAAGGTTTCTTAGCCTATTGATGAATTCTCCCCTGGAAGGTTGATGGTGTTACGGGCCCCGGAGAGCTCACAGGGAACAAGCTGGAGCTCCATTTATTATGCATCATGGATGGTAGAGACCGGCGATTCCCTGGAGATCCGGCCCGGCTCACGGGGCTCCCCTCCTTCTGCCGGGGCAAGCCGCTGGGACAGGGGGACTGGGCCACGATCGCTGCCCCAGAACACGAGGAGGGAGGCCCAGGGGCCTGCACTGCACACGCCCCGCCCCCACGGCTTGCCGCACAGCTCTGTGCTGGGCACGGAGGTCATGCCTCTGGACGAGGGCTGTCTTCTCCCTCAGCTTCCTCATCGGATCCCCTGTCGGCGCTCATCACTGCCCAGCACGCGGTCAGCAGCCCCGAGCGAGGCCCCCGGGGGAGAGGACACCCACAGGCTCCAGGCTGGGGTGTGTGGGGTGAAGCCCACTGACCTTCTGCTTCGCCCCGGGACCTGTCGAGCCTCCTTCTCGGGGACGTCCGCTCTGCAGGGCGGAACCCTGGGCCCTCCTGAACCCACAGTTTGGGGGAGCTCTCCCTGCGGAGCTGGCCACAGCCCAGGGACAGTGCGGGGCCTCTGGTCGGGCCACTACCTCCCACGGCTCCTGCGGGTCCGCACTTGAGTCTCCGTTTATTACTGTCTTTAAGGCACAGGACTGTCATTAATGGTCAGAATGTGAGGGCGGGCCGGCTCTGAGAGCATGTGACCTAGTTCTTTGAGTGCTTTCTGTGGCCTTGGAGTCGCCCTGTCTCTTGCTGACGTCGGGAGCCCCTCGTCCCACCGCAGTGCCATTCACAGACGTCAGGGCCTGGGGCATAGCGGCGGCCACCAGGAGCTCGCTGGGCTGGAGGGAGGGAACGCCAGTTCCTGACCCTGGCTACGCCGTGACGTAGTTACGGGACTCCAGACACTTCCTCACCTTTTCCTGTTCTTTTCCTCATTTGTAAAATAGGGACCTTGATCCAGGCGCTCCTGGGGTCTTTTGCTTTGAAGGGTTCATCGTGCTGGGAAAGGAAGGTCACACGCTTTATTCCTCAGTCCTGCTGGCAGGAGCTCGAGGTTCAACCCTGAAGCCCGTGTGTCTCAGGTGCTGAGCAGAGGGGTCGGGGGACAGTGTGGGGTCGGGGACAGTGGGGGGTCACGTAACAGTG
>PITA01035707.1:0-10240 GCA_004023965.1 Spilogale gracilis | reverse complement strand
CACCCACCAGCTAGATCTTCCGATCTTCAGGAGAACATTTCCTACCCACTGTGGTTCAAAGACAACGGAATTGTTGAATTTTCGTGTGGATGACTATGCTTCTGGAAGAATGAAGGAATTATAGAATTCATCTCCAAGCAGTGAGAAGGGAAGCTGGGCTTACGAAGCCTGTACTGTGCCAGTGAGTAGCTAGAAAGAAGATACTCCTTCCTTGGGATTTTTAGAAAGTGGGATTTTATTCCTCAGAACCAACACATGGTTAAACCCCTTGGTGGGTGGATAGCATGAGAGGGGTCTGGGGATCAAAGTCTCCCACTGTGCCCGTGCAGATGGCAGACAGAAACAAGACCAAGTCCACATAGCAACCCAAGGTTTGAAAACCTAGCTTGCAAATCAAAGGTGCAGAGAAGAAAATTCTATTTCTAATCAATCTGTAAAATGTATGCATTTAATTTTCAGATTATGACGTGTCCAAAGGAGAAACAAGTGTAGACTGTTACGGCCCACCATACATCAGCTGCCGGGACTCCCCGATGCAGCAGCTAAGGAATCACAGTGATGGGGTGAACACGGACCACTGCCCATGTCATGGCCGGAGACTGAAGAACACACATAGGAGGATTTCTTGACATGTGTGGGAAATAACCCTGCAGACAAATCCTCCAGGCCATGATCTAGATAGTGTATGAGAGCAAAGAAGAAATAAAGAAAACAGCCAGTTGGCACTGGAGGGAGAGGACCAGATCCGTTTCCGTAGACCTGAGGTTCCCGGGGCTCTGTGGACAGAGACGGTCCGAGTCCAACGTGTCCACCAGCACATGACGCCCTGGTGCTCTGGTCTTCACCAGAGGGCTATAGACCTCAGTATGCACGCTTCCAACGTGAAAATAAAATCACCTGTCTTGGGCACCTGGGTGGCTCAGTGGGTTAAAGCCTCTGCCTTTGGCTCAGGTCATGATCTCAGGGTCCGGGGATCGAGGCCCGCGTCGGGTTCTCTGCTCAGCAGGGAGCCTGCCTCCTCCTCTCTCTGCCTGCGTCTCTGCCTACTTGTGATCTCTCTCTCTGTCAAATAAATAAATAAAATCTTTAAAAACAAAATCACCTTTTATAAAAACTGTTCATGGACAATGGCCTGGGCCAGGAACATAGTGATAATTCCATAAATGCATATTATTAGTAATAGAAATAACTCTAAGAATCTCCTAAGAACATATTTAATAACCGAATCCGTTTGAGGTCACCCACTTGTATCCCAAGGATTTAATCTATCCTTCCATAGTCTCTAATCTGTAGTCTGCCTTCTGTTTGCCTGGGTATGGCAGGATGAAATGTTAGTGGTTTGGGTCCTACAGTCTTAATAGTTTCTTGTTGTACTGTTACAGATGGATGTTTCTCGAGAGTACTTTTTGTATAAATAAACAATTAAAAGTGAGAAGCATTCCTATGAAATGCAGATTAACTATTAAAGTGTGAGCAATTCTTTTTTTTTAAGATTTTATTTTTTATTTATTTGACAGAAAGAAACACAGCCAGAGAGGGAACACAAGCAGGGGGAGTGAGAGAGGGAGAAGCAGGCTTCCCGTCGAGCAGGGAGCCCAAAGCGGGGCTCGATCTGGGGTCTCCAGGATCATGACCTGAGCCAAAGGCAGACGTTTGATGACTGAGCCACACAGGCACCCCAAAGTTTGAGCAATTCTAACTTAAAAATGAAAGAATTAAAAGTGAAAATTTGACTCATGTGCTTTTCAGAAGCTACTCTCAGACCTTTTCACAACAGGAAATTTTAAGTTCTGATAGAAACATTCCTTATGGAAATCACATCCGACAAGAAGAACTCCAACTAAACATAACATCTCCCATCCAAACATATTCCTTAGTAATTGGCTCAAGTGGAATGGGGAAATTAACAGATGGGATTGGAATTGGTCAGTCAGTAATTTCTCGGTGAAGAACACCTAAGTTAATAAATCTCCAGCAGCAAACGAGAAGACCATCTTGACAGAATCTTAGCCGTAGTCAGAGGCAGGAGTTGTGGGAACATATTTGGAGGGTTTGGAGTATGAACTCAAATCATTTAGGTGAATTTTTCAAGATGGCAATCTGGCTGGGTTTGGGAAAATCTTGTGACATAAGAGTAATGATTTGGAAGCTCATTATGAGATAGAAAGGCAATTCAGTAGAGAAAGGATAGAATTTCAAAGAAATAGTGCTGGAGCAATTTGATCCTTAGGTCGATTTTTTAAAAATAAACTTTCATTTATACTTCTTACGTTATACAAAAATAGCTCAAAATGGACCATAGACCTAAATTTAAAAGTTTAACAATACAACTTCTAGAAGAAAATATAGGAGAAAACTTTTGTGACCTTGGATTAGGCAAATATTTCTTTTTTTTATTGTGTTATGTTCATCACCATACAGTACATCATTAGTTTTCAATGTAGTGTTCCATGATTCATTGTTTGCATATAACGCCCAGTGCCCCATGCAATCTGTGCCCCCCTTAATACCCATCACCAGGCTAACTCATCTTGACACACCTCGCCCTTCTAAAACCTTCAGTTTGTTTCCTGGAGTCCATAGTCCCTCATGGTTCATCTCCCACTCCGACTTCTCCCCCCTTTATTTTCCCCTTCCTTTTTCTAATGTCCTCCATGCTATTCCTTATGTTCCACAAATAAATGAAACCATATGATAGTTGACTTTCTGTGCTTAACTTACTTCACATAACATAATCACCTCCAGTCCCATCCATGTTGATGCAAAAGTTGGTTATTCATCTTTTCTGATGGAGGTGTGTATATGGACCACATCTTCTTTATCCATTCATCTGTTGAAGGGCATCTTGGCTCTTTCCACAGTTTTGTGATTGTGGGCATTACTGCTATGAACATTGGGGTGCATATGGCCTTTCTTGTCACTACATCTGTATCTTTGGGGTAAATGCCCAGTAGTGCAATCGCAGGGTCATAGGGTGGCTCTGTTTTTAATTTTTTAAGCAATCCCCACACTGTTTTCCAAAATGGCTGCACCAACTTGCATTCCCACCAACAGTGTAAGATAGTTCCCCAATCACTTCTCCAACATTTGTTGTTTCTTGGGATTAGGCAAATGTTTCTTAGATATGATGCTAAAATCACAATATATAAGAAAAGTCAATAAATTAGATTTTATCAAGATGAAAATGTCTGCTCCTTGGAAGAAGCAGTTAAGAAAATAGAAATAGAAATCATGAACTAGTCAAAAAATACTTGCAAGTAACAGATTTGATTTTTAAAAACTTGTGCATATAAATAACTCTTGAAACTCAATAATAAAATTGAAACAAACCAATTCCTGGTAAGGAGATTGAATTAGTATACAAAATCCTCCCAACAACAACACAAAAATGTCCAGGACCAGACAGCTTCATCGGTGAAAATACTAAATATTCAAAGAAGAATAACACCAATCGTCAATCTCTTCAAAAAACCAAAAAGGAGGGAACACTTCTCAATTCATTTTACAAAAGAAACAAAGTTTCCTGATACCAAAACCAGACACATATGTAAAAAAAAATTAAAGTTCAATATCCCTGATGAATATGAACACAAAAATTCTCAAAAAAATACTAGTAAACCAAATTAAGCAATACACTAAATACGCCATGACAAGTGGCATTTATTCAAGGGATTCAAAATAGTTCAATATCTGCAAATTAATCCATGTGATACGCCACGTTATCAACATGATGGATAAAAATCAGACAATCATCCGAATGATGTAGCAAAAACATTTGACAGAGTTCAACATCCATTCATGATAAATACTTCAGTAAAATGAGCATAGAAGGGATGTACCTCAACAAAAACAGGGATGAACCTTGAGGACACTATGCTATCATAAAATAAATCAGAGAAACACAAATAACCAACTATCTTGTTTATCTGGAACCTAAAAACAAAACAAAGAAAAAATGAGCTCATGGATACAAGGAACAGATTGGCGGCTGCCAGAAATGAGGGATGGTCGGGGCGGAAGGAGGCAAAAAAAGGGGTCAAGACCTACAAACTTTTAGTTATAATATGTTAGTTCTGGGCATGTAATGTACAGCATGGTGATTATAGTCAATAATACTATACTGTGTATTTGAAAGTTTCTAAGAAAGTAAATCCCAAGAAGTGTCTGGGTGGTTCAGCCAGATGGGTCCCTGACTCAGGATTTCAGCTCAGTTCATAATCTCATGGGTTGTGGGACCCAGCCTCGTGTCGAGCTCTGCGATGGGCTTCTTGTTCAGCAGATTCTCTCTCTCTCCCTTCCCCTCTACCCCTCCCCCTGCTGAAAAATAAATAAATTTCAAAAAAAGAAAGTAAATTTTAAAAGTTCTCATTCCAAGAAAAATCTGTGTTAACTCTGTGTGGTGTCGAGATGTAAGCTAGTCTTACTGTGATGATTACTGCGGAATATATACAAATACCGACTTGTTCCATTATACGTCTGAAGCCAATATAATGTCAGAGTGTATCAATTATACCTCAATAAAAAAATAATCAAACAACCAAACTTTTTAAAGTGGACAGATTTTAATAGGCACCTCATCCAAGATGGATAGAATGCTGATTAGCACAGAAAAAAGATGTTCTGCGTCATAGCCATTAGGGAAATGTAAACAAAATTCACAATAGAATTATTTTACATACTAATAGGAATGGCTAAAATTAAAAAGACAGATGATAGCAAATTTTTTTTGATAATAGCCCCAAACTGGAAACAACACAAATACCTATCAATAAGCAAAGTATCTCTCGGTACACAAATTGTGGTATATCGGTACAGTCGAGTACACAACAATAAAAATAAATGTGTTATAGATACATGTAAGAAGATAGATGAAAATAATCACAAAATAACCATGCAGAGTAAAGAAATAAGGCAAAAATATATATATACTTTGTGACTCTATGTAAAATTCTCTAGGCAACACAAATCAATCTACAGTGGCAAAAAGTACATCAGAGGTGGTCAGTTGATGAAGCCGGCAAGAGGTGAGCAGAAAAGTTGATAAAAGAGCAAGAACTATCTTCGGGGGAGATGGCTATATGTTCATTTTCTATATTGTGAAAATGGTGCCATGGGTGTGTGTGTGTGTGTGTGTGTGTGTGTGTGTGTGTGTGTGTGTGAAAACTTACCAAATTATATACTTCAAAATAGCCCCAAACTGGAAACAACACACAGTTTAGTTCATATCGATTATACCTTACTAAAGTTGCTTAAAGTTGCTCTAAAAGAAATACATTCCCTCAAAAAAAGAGGATGTAACAGTATTAGTCAATGAGCGTTATGATTTTACTGTTGGAATTCCCAAAGGCACTGGGTCAAATGGTACTTTTTCTGTGAAACATCCCAAGGTGTCCTCTGTGGTGTGGAAAGAAAATTTAAAAAAAACACAAAACCTCCTAGGACACATCTCGAGGGATCAGATAACACACTCCACTTACTCTTTGTGTCCTATTCTACTCCACCACCACAAGTACACCTGTCTAGTAAAAGGACAGAAGAGGCCCGGAGCCCAACAGTGGCGTAAAGAGCTCTCAGCCTCGCCCGGCACCACCTGAACAGCCCAGCCCAGTGTGCTGGGTAGAAAAGCTGCAGTGAAAAAGTGTGTCTCACACTCAGAAAAACAAACCACCATACTGAGCGCAGTTTGTAGAATTCTGGCTGTAAAATGAAAACAAGAGGCTCATTGGAATTAAATCTTGAGAAAGACCAGGGCAGCATCCAGGAAACTGTCCTCTTTACAGGCATGTGGTGGAATTAAAGGACATGATTTAACTTCACTAATAAACACCCGAGAAAGATTCCTGACAATGGGAGCAGAACCGATCCTTCCTGCCATAGGGCACAAAACAGATCCTTCCTCCCCCATGTATTTGAAGAAGCTGAAATATTAGTGAAGGGGATCACGAGACGCCACCTCTCAAGATATGCCTTGTTAACATCAAGACTGTTTTGAGCTAACACAGTTGAAAATCAACAGAAACACAAGAACCTTCCCTCTCATTTTCTGCGTAAAATCAGAGTATTGCCTTCCTTTGCAAAAGTGTATCTGCTCCCGTACCAGGCAGAAGCAGAAGTGAGAGTCTGCACTGTGATGCATCCACATAAAGAAACCTTACTGAAATGACTTTTACCTCCCATTTATTTCCCTCATCCATTTCCTAGTCACTTTCTTATGATGTAGCATCCCTCGAAGCCCAAACCCCCATCCCTTTGTTAAGAAATGGAGATAAGCTCCCGTGTCTAACTGGTTCTTTGAGTTTCACTCCCTTTTTATGGACTCTCATACATAATAAAAGATTAATAAAAATTGTATGTCTTTTCTCCCATTAATCTGTATCTTGTTAGTTTTATTTGCACACCCCCAGGGACTAAGACCAAGAGGGTAGAAGAAAAGGCTTTCTTCTCTAACATTAGCAAAAAAGGAGAAAACGTGTTTTAGTGGTGAGATAAGAATAAACTTCGGAGTTGATCAAATCATCACATCAGTCTCAGGGGTCTTCTATCCCGAGCACCTCCCTCGGTATCTTTGTCTTGCCTCTGTCTTTTCTGATACCTGGGAGAGTTGCAGTGTCCAGGAACATTATCTGCTTTCTGCAATGTGAGTCCTATACCTTAGATATTATTTAAGGAGCTATTTGCATACTTCCCTTTAAACATGTTCAAAGTAGAGCCATTAAATTCATGTTCTAAGCATGACGGCAGCTCAACACACATGGAAGACCGTTGAGAAAGTGCAACGCACCGATGGATTTCGGGTATGAAGTTAATATGGGCCTCGGTGTTGTCAAAAAGCAGAAAACGCCACACTCCCTCATGTCTGCCAAGTGCGAGTCAAAGGCATCTCAAGGGGCTTCATTCTCTCCAATGAGGTAGCTCCCTGGAGACTTTAGCATTTCGCCAATACTATGTCTTCTAAGAACAGTTTCTGTTTTCACTCAGATTTATACCTCACATAGTCTTGGTTATTTTCTTTTTCTTTAAATCATGGGAACAGTTTCACGATTCTTTGTTATAATGGGGCAGCCAGTAATACACATGGGAATACCCTTTCCGGTAATATGTAGTCTCCTAGATATTTATTGGTCAGATAAGAAAGAAAAAAAACCTTTTGAATGGGTATTAAGAGAAATTACCTAAAAACCTGAGAAAAAGCTAAAAGATTTTAGCGTGTTCTTTCTTGGGATCAAGCTAGAACTTGATTACCAGGTCTGTCTGAGGATTATTTGACTCTCCAGGCATGTAATTCTGTTTCTTTGCTTGACCTGATATTTCAAATTGCTATGGGTGTGTTATAACTCTGAATGGGTTGATGCTAACTTGAAGAAAACTATTCTTGTCGGGCAGCGATCCAAATGAATTTTGTTCAGTGAGTACAAATGATTCCTGTTGGAGAGAAAAAAATAACCCCCAAAGTTTAGAATCTTATCTGGTTTTCCCTACAGAAGCTTAGGTGGTTTTTTTTACCTAAAATTAATGCTCTTCTGGAAGAATTCTCTCTCCCAGCTATTGTAAGGGCTTCCACTCCATCCCATTCTCCCCAAACAGCATTACCGTCACGCTGGTTTTCTTATTAATGAGCTAATTACATCTATGACATATACTCATTTTATATTTGCATGAGAATCATGGGTTTAATTTTTGAAAATTGTACTTTAACAAAGACCAAATGTGAATCATACTGCATGAGCCAGTCACTAAGCTATGGGTGCGTGAAGGAAGGGTCACCGACCCTGGTACATACACACAGGAAACAGGAACTTCCGCACAGGAGCTCTGCAACCTCTTCCCTGCTTTTATCTGGGTTCATAAGAGCCAGGATTTTACAATACCTAGTATATATGTTACGCTTCTCTGTTAAAAATATTTAGTCCTATATCTGTTCTATGCCATTATAATTTTGTTTAAGATTTTATTTATTTATTTGACAGAGAGAAACACAGTTAAAGAGGGAATACAAGCAGGAGGAGTGAGAGAGGGACAAGCAGGCTTCCCACTGAGTAGGGAGCCCGAAGCGGGGCTCCATCCCAAGACCCTGAGATGATGACCTGAGCGGAAGGCGCCCCATATGCCATTGTCATTTTGAACTATCTTTTCTCAAAGGCCAGTTAAGGCCTAGCACTTTCTGCACAGGTCTGATAATAGGCTCTCATCTACAGCTGAGATTTGTTCTAGAAAGTTCGAGCCTAAAGCTTCATCTTTCCTGAATGCTGGGACACCTTCACTCGGCACCACCTTCCTGCCCTGGCTCTTCCCACTGTTTTCCTGGAAGAGCACCACTCTTCCTTCCCTCTGGTCCTCCCCGTGTCCTAGGGAGCCTGCTTGGACCCCTCTGCTTCTTCTCCCTGCTCCCCATAGCCTCCAAGCCCTGACATCCCTCTTTAAAGGGACTGTTTCCCTGAAAGCAATTTCACTGCAATTGTTCTGATTGATCGATCCTGTCAAAAAGAACGCACTGGATGCCTGACATGGAGATACTTGCAACTGTGAGTGAAGGGAAGCTGAGAGGAGACTGATTTCATAAATGAATTCACTAATTTTTTACTTCTAAACAATACCGTGTCCCTCTACCACCTAGCACTTGTAGACCTGGGAAAACAAATTTTAAATTAACAAAGATTCAGTGTTATTCAAGACATAGGAGGTATTCTACTTTAGCACTTTGAACCGTAACAAGTGTTGAACTTGGTCCAAAGATGACGAAGGCATCCCACCTTCCTTGAGAAGGTCACGGTGCAATGCAGTTAACAGACGTCTACATAGAACATAGAAGATAGAGTTCAGGGGCGCCTGGGTGGCTCAGTTGGTTGAGCGACTGCCTTCGGCTCAGGTCATGATCCTGGAGACCCAGGATCGAGTCCCACATCGGGCTCCCTGCTCAGCGGGAAGCCTGCTTCTCCCTCTCTCACTCCCCCTGCTTGTGTTCCCTCTCTGGCTGTGTTTCTCTCTGTCAAATACATAAAATCTTTTTTTTAAAAAAAAAAAAGAAGATAGAGTTCATAAATATTGTAGAGGGGCAAATCAGCTGAAATTAGGGCATAGTTAGGGAGCAACATATGATGTAAAGGATCTAGAAAGGCTTTCAAGGGGTGTGCAATTTTAACTGGGCTTTCAGCATTCGATTAAAATTGGAGAAGTCAAAATTGAAGCGGGGAGAAAGGATAGCCAGGTGGGGAAGCAGCGTGTCAAAGAACGAAGAGCCTGGTTCTTTTCCATGTCCCCAAAAGCGTGCCCTTCAGTGACAGCTATGACTTAGATATGATATGACTCAAAAGACTTATTTTTACTAAAAAAAAAATTTAGAGGAAGCTATATTTTAATGAGATTCCCTAAAAAATGGTATCACTTTGTGATTTTGACTCAAAGGAACATTTCCAAATGTGCACCTGTTTAAAGATACCCAGAAAAAAAACAGTCATTTCCCTGATTTCAAGGCAACCTTGGCTCCCTCCCAGCCTCTTCCCACGCCCGCTGCCATCTGAGAAAACACCACCCACGAGCACCCAGGAGCCACAGTGGTGCGCCCCGAGGAGGCACCCAGGGGAAGCGGGTTGGTATGTGAGAGTCACCTTTCAAAGACACACGGGGATTATTTGTCATTCTCTTTCATGTTCTCAAATTGCTTCCAAAGTCACTCATCACTCCTAAGTAATGAAAATTCCGAAGGTCACGGAGAACCTGGAGGACTGAGAACCAAAAGCAGCAGCTTGGAGCCCAACTTTGACAACTGCCTCAGCGCCCTTGGGTGTTTCCCGGGTGAAATGAGGCACATGAGGCGGGCCCGTGCACGTCTGGGTCCAGAGCCCCAGGAGAGGCTGCATAAATGAACCTTTGTGATCTCAGAGAACACAGGTTTACAGAAAGCCAACTTCTTAAACTTAATTAAAAGATATGGGATTATAGAGGGTCCACAAGAAGGGGTATGGACACAGAAACAAGGAGAGCACAGGGGACTCTACTCCTCCGCAGGGCATTTCACTATTCACAGAAGGGCCAGAAAAACCATTGAGAAGGGCAGCTGGGGAAGGCAATCGGGGGTATATAGGACCCTAGAAGACACTGAGACCGAATATCCAAGTGGCCCACGGCCAGACCACATATAAAAATAAAACTTTGACTCAAAACCTCCAAACCTCCATAATCTGCCAATGTAGCCAGCCCCTTCTCTCTAACTGGCCCAGTAAGGCAGCCTGCTGTAAGTCAG
>PITA01035706.1:0-10241 GCA_004023965.1 Spilogale gracilis | reverse complement strand
CATCGTTCTATTACAGTACTTAACCTGCCCTAAAAGTGCTTTAAATCACCATACCAATTTATTAGGAACTCTGAAAATTCCTTGACCCTGAATAGTCGGGTAGAATCAGAACTCTAAAATCTGGTGGCCACAACTTTCCTCTTCCTTCTGCAGATTTCTGCTTCACACATTAACCAACTAGAGTTCCTAAAACCCCTGAAAGAGGTGTGATTTTTCCCTATCAACACTGTAATGAGAATAACAACTTAAAAGTTACCCAATTGTGTAATCTATGTACAAAGTGTAATGCTTTACATCACTCCCTATGATACCTCATTGCATAGATAAATACATAGAGATATAGACAGGTACATTCTCAAAGCAAAAAGTGGTCAAAGAGCTATAAAGGAAAGTACTTAACTAGTACAAAGAAAGGAATAAAGAAAAGGATATTTTGGTGTTATATAAAATATCAGACATCTGTCAACGTTGGGTTAATTATCACCTTTCTGGAAGCTCTCTCCAAAGGTTATTGACACTGGACCCGACACGTGGCCAGCTCTAAGGCGAGTCTCATGACTTGTACCTCTTCCAGCTACTTAGACCTGAAAAAGCACAGTTTTATACCAACCAAAGAGGCATCAGAAATGAGTATTTCAGTTCTAGCATATAAAAATGGTTACACATACAGTATATTTTTAATTCTTCTAAGACTTTTAAAATCTGAATCAGGTTTTGGGGTATTCCCATTGATAGGTGAATGAAATTGGTACAAAACTGGTATAAATCAATTTTCATAAAATTTGAATAGAAGATATAGCGCTTCACAGTATTTTATCCTTTTTTTGTTTTTCTCTAAAGATGTATCAGTGGTATCCACACAGAAAATATGCAGAAAAAATTTCTCAATAAGTATCCTTGTAACGATATTTGAGACAATCTAAATGTGTACAACAGGGAATGTCCTCCAACTCATACATGCTCAGAAGAGCAATTAAAAACAAGTCATGGTTCAGTCTCCTGCGCGCACACACACACACACGCAAATACAGATCAACACTTACCTGAAATAAATTGCTGGCAACTTTTTGAATATGCCTCATAAAGGACACACTCACCAAAGTGAAGGAGGACAAAGATAAAATGCTAACTCATCCAAGGAAAACACCGATTTAATAATATACCATTAAAATAAAATGATGATGTGTTTTAAATTCATCGTACCAAAAAGGACCAAGAAGGCAGTTTAGAAATACATGACACTTCTGAGATGAAATTGTAATTGATTTGCTGCTGTTCAGGATTAGATTTGTAAAGAATGCTGAATGCAGCCAGCATATGAATGATATAGGAAAATCCATTATAAAGATCACACATAAATTACTACTTTGTGCACAGAAAATAAATACTTGAAAAAGCACAGGTTAGGTGTATATAGAAAAATTTCATTAAGTAAAACAAAAATAAATAGATTCTACAAAACAAAAGAGATGGCATTCTATGTAATAATTACCATCCAAAAAAGGATATAATGGGAAATTACATCTCACAAGAACACAACTTTGTGATAATAATTAAGAGAACGGTCATTAAGTGAAAGAAGTTAAATGCTTGGTACTGGCACAAGTAAGAGGATAGAGCTTTTGTCATACATGCTCAATGTTGGCATATAAGAAAAGTTTAAGTGGAAGAATACAACTTTTCACAAAACCAGATGTTCAATAGGCAAACTATATATTGTAAAAACAAAAGTGTCAAGATAATGTCTATACATTTTAAAGGCCAAAGATAGCAAAAGCGATGTCTCTATTTAAGATATTCAAATATGTAACATTCACTGATATATTTGATATACAGACCCTGCTCTATCCAGTTCCTGAATGACTCTTGAAACAGTGTTGGCAGTGGTAAGAATTAATCTCTGTTGCTTTAATAAAGCTTCTGTCCCCCAGCTCTGAGCTGATGGAGATATGCTAAAACAGGCCCCCAAGGGCAATCAGGATGAGCTAATGAGGGGGAATGCAGCTTTCACAACACCGGAAATGACAGGTCTAATGAACATGGACAGTGTTTCCGCCAGGTTCCATGGGAGAAGAGGATCAAGTAGGATTTCCACTGCATGTGGTTTGTTCAGGGAATGCTCTCAGGATAAAGGGGGTGAGGGAAGCAATACAGAGCAGAGAACTAAGCAAGGATGTGGTCTCAAGTGGAATGTGGCAGGAGCCTGATCCCATAAGAAGCTGGACAGAACTCTCCCACGCAAGTATCCCTCTGTGATGGTAGAAACACCCAGTCCTCACTGTCTGATACAGCATCTGCTTTCCACATGTCACCACCTGAGCCATTTCAAATAGCCTAGCTGAGAAACTCAATTTTGTACTTTATTTAATTTTAATTAAGTTAAATTTACAAGCCTTCCTGTGGCTTCTTACTCCAGTATTGGACAGCACAGGTCTGGAGCATGAACTGCATCAGATTTAGCCCAGCCTGGCCACGGGCAGCCTTTTGTCTCTCCCATGAGCCTGTCACTGGCTGTGAGCTGCCCCCACTGTGCTCCTGCGACCACCTGGCAACGTGTCTCCCTTTCAGCTGAGGGCAAATCTCTGAGGAAGGGAATGGCTGTGAACCTTGCAGCCCATATTCCTAACACACAGGGTAAGGATTGGAGCACCAGCCAGGGGAAGAGTGTCTGAGCAGGGCCCCAGCAGCATTTGTACAAGAGTCCTTTCAGGATCCTGTGCAAGGATAGGAGGATGGGACCCAGTGTACCTTACACACCTCGTGTAACCACACACACACACACACACACACACACACACACGCACACACACACACACACATCATTTGCCTAATTTATCAATTAACTAAACATTAAGATTCTTCCTACCTTTTCTTCTTCAGATTGGTATTTGTGCTCACATGAAGTACCATCAATTCTGATTAACACTGTCAAAGTAGAGGTACATCGACACAATATTTACAAAATGGAACTTCCCTCTTGTATTTTCAACATAGCATTTTTAAAACTCCACATATATTTTAGATATTTCGGTTTCTCATAAGGGAGCAAATGACCATTTAGAAACTATAAAACTGACCATGCATTTTATGTATAAAAAACAAATATTATCTAATTTCACAGAAAATAAGAACAAATGGGAAAAAGTATGTAGTCTAATACCTTTGTACATATGCATATAGGGTAGATTTTATTACCACCATGTATGTATATTTAAATTATTTTCCACATGTGCATATGCAGGTATAATGAATGTACTACAGTTCAATTAATGTCTGGAAACAACTTGGTGGAGCCGATGATGAACAGCTAAATCTAATTCTTATATTTGATGACTTTCCACACAGTCTTTTTCTTTAGACAGTGGACCATATATGCAAACTTGTACAGCTTTTCTCTTTCAAGAACAGTTGCAACTGAAAATAAATTAACTTACCAATTCCTAAAGTAACACAGAGACTGAGTTCCATCTCACTCACCTTTGTTCACCTTCTCTGTGGGTTCTCACCTATTTCCCTACCTCCTTTCCAAGTCACTGCCCAAAGATGTCCTGGGGATGGGCACTTGGGCTTGTAGAATCAGTGGTATGTGTAAATGGAAAGGTTGCCTAGAGCCCTGACTTTTCTATAAATTTTTCCTAAGCGGAAGGATGCTTTCTCATGGTGACTTCCATGTCTGCAGGTGGTACAGAGATCTGCACTTTGCCTCTAGGAGGTAGGAGATGAAGGCAACTGAAAACTCTCGCTATGGTTTCCCGAATACAATGACCTGCCTGTATCACAGGGAAAAACTTATGAGCACAGGAGGGGGTGCTGGGACACTCGGCTGTGGCTGGGCTGGCACTGAGAACCAGATGTTTTCCCCTGGCTGAGGTCTCCGGGGAGTGGCTGCCCCACACTGTTAAGGAGCCCCGTCACTGAGCTGTCCAGAGATGGCCATGCTCGGAGGGAATCATGAGCAAGGATAATGCCAGAAGAGACTTCATCTGTCTCTTGTTATTTCATATATTTCACAGAGAACGAGTAACTCCTGAGAACTCCCCAACCACCTTAGTCTCATCTGTGAATGTCCCAGATGCCTTACAAAACACCTAAGATTTTTTTCCTCACAACTGCCCAAATATTTACATATAAATAGATGAGTCCATTCAGTTACTTAATTTTAAATGTACATATGTGAATAAATTCTTAATTTAATTTCATTCATAACCAATATATATGGATCACAGAGCCAATATTTAGGCACATTCTCTTCTTTAACATTTACTTTATTTAAATTCAATTAGTTAGCATATAGTGTATCATTAGTTTCAGAGGTAGAGTTCGGTGATTCAGCATCAGTTGTATATAACACTCATGCTCAGCACATCATGTACCTTCCTTAATGCTGACTAGCCAGTAACCCCGTCTCCCCACCCGCTTCCCCTTTAGCAACTCTCAGTTTCTTTCCCATCCTTCAGAGTCTCTCATGGTCTCCCCCTCTCATTTCCTCTTTTATTTTATTTTTATTTATTTATTTTATTTTTTATTAACATATAATATATTATTTGTTTCAGGGGTACAGCTCTGTGAATCATCAGTCTTACACAATTCATGGCACTCACCGTAGTACATCCCCTTCCTGATGTTTGTCACCCCGCCACCCCATCTCTCCCACCCTCCTACCCAAGCAACACTCAGTTTGTTTCCTGAGATTAAGAGTCTCTTGTGGTTTATCTCCCTCCTCAGTCCGTTGCTTCATTTTTTCCCTCCCTTCCCCTCACAACCCCCTGCCCTGCCTTTCAAATTCTTCATATAAGTGAGATCATATAACAATTGTCTTTCTCTGATTGACTTACTTCACGTAGCATAATACCCTCTCGTTTCATCCACCTCATTGCAAAAGGCAAGATATTGGTTTTTTTGATAGATGCATAGTATTCCATCGTATATATGTGTATACCACATCTTCTTTATCCATTCTTCTGTTGATGGATATCTCAGCTCTTTCCTTAGTTTGGCTATTGCTGACATTGCTGCTATAAACATTGGAGTGCAGGGGCCCCTTCAGATGACTATATTTGTATATTTGAGGTAAATACCTAGCAATGCAATTGCTGGGTCCTATGGCAGCTGTATTTCAACTTTTTGAGGAACCTCCATACTGTTTTGCAGAGTGGCTGCACCAGCTTGCATTCCCACTAACAGCTTGCATTACCTCACATCCTCTCCAATATATGTCCTTTCATGACTTGTTAATTTTAGCCGTTCTGACTGGTATGAGGTGGCATCTCACTGGTTCTGATTTGTACTTCCCTGATGCCGAGTGATGTTGAGCACTTTTTCATATGTCTACAAGACATTTGGATGTCTTCTTTGTAGAAACATCTGTTCATGTCTTCTGCCCATTTCTTGATTGGATTATATGTTCTTTGGGTGTTGAGTTTGATAAGTTCTTTATAGATTGTGGATACTAGTCCTTTATCTGATATGTCATTTGGAAATATCTTTTCCCATTCTCCCTGTTGTCTTTGGTTTTATTGACTGTTTCCTGTGCTGTGCAAAAGCTTTTTGTCTTGATGAAGTTCCAATAGTTCATTTTTCCCTTGCTTCCCTTCCCTTTGGTGATGTTTCTAGGAAGAAGTTGCTGTGGCTGAGGTCAAAGAGGTTGCTGGCTGTGTTCTCCTCAAGGATTTTGATGGATTCCTATCTCACATTGATGTCTTTCATCCATTTTGAGTCTATTTTTGTGTACGGTGTAAGGAGATGGTTCAGTCTCATTCTTCTGCATGTGGCTGTCCAATTTTCCCAGCACCATCTGTTGAACTGACTGCCTTTTTCCCATTGGACATTCTCTCCTACTTTGTCAGAGATTCGTTGACTATAGAGTTGAGGGTCCATTTCAGGGCTCTCTATTTTGTTCCATTGATCTATGTGTCTGTTTTTGTGCCAGTAACATACTGTCTTGATGATTACAGCTTTGTAATAGAGCTTGAAGTCTGGAATTATGATGCTGCCAACTTTGGTTTTCATTTTCAACAATCCTCTCGCTCTTCGTGGTCTTTTCTGGTTCCATATAAATTTTAGGATTATTTGTTCCATTTCTTTGAAAAAAGTTGATGGTATTTTGGTAAGATTGCATTAAATGTGTAGATTGCTTTAGGTAGCATGGACATTTTCACAATATGGTTTTGGATGCAATTGGATGCAAAACGGGATTGACTCCTTAATTTCTCTTTCTTCTGTTTTGCTGTTTGTGTATAGAAATGCAGCAGATTTCTGTGCATTGACTTTATATCCTGACACTACTGAATTTCTGTATGAGTTCTAACAGTTTTGGAGTGAAGTCTTTTGGGTTTTCCACATAAGGTATCATATTATCTGCAAAGCATGAGAGTTTAACTTCTTCCTTGCCGATTTGGATGCCTTTTACTTCTTTTTGTTGTCTTATTGCTGAGGCTAGGACTTCTAGTACTATGTTGATTAGCAGTGATGATAGTGGACAACCCTGCCGTGTTCCTGACCTTAAGGGAAAAGCGCTCAGTTTTTCCCCAATGAGAATGATATTTGCTGTGGGTTTTTCATAGATGGCTTTGATCATATTGAGGTATGTACCCCTCTATCTTTACACTGTGAAGACTTTTGATCAAGAAAGGATGCTGTCCTTTGTCAAATGCTTTTTCAGCATCTATTGAGAGGTTCATATTTTCTTGTTCTTTCTTTTATTAATGTATTATATCACATTGATTGACATGCAGATGTTGAACCAACCTTGCAGCCCAGGAATAAATTTCACTTGGAGGGGTGAATAATCCTCTTAATGTACTGTTGGATCCTATTGGCTGGTATTCTGTTGAGAATTTTTGCATCCATGTTCCTTGGGGATATTGGTCTGCAGCTTTCCTTGTTGATGGGGTCCTCGTCTGGATTTGGGATCAAGGTAATGCTGGCCTCATAAAATGAATTTCGAAGTTTTCCTTCCATTTCTATATTTTGGAACAGTTTCAGGAGAATAGGTATTAATTCTTCTTTAAATGTTTGGTAGAATTCCCCTGGGAAGCCGTCTGGCCCTGGACTCTTGTTTGTTGGGAGATTTTTGATTACTGCTTCAATCTTCTTGCTGGTTATGTATCTGTCCAGGTTTTCTATTTCTTCCTGGTTCAGATTTGGTAGTTTCTATGTCTCTAGGAATGCATCCATTTCTTCCAGATTGTCAAATTTGCTGGTGTAGTTGCTCATAATACGTTCTTTTTTTTTCTTTTTTTTTTGTTACTTAAGTTTTTTATTTTCCAGTGTTCCAAGATTCATTCCCCATTCCCCACACCCAGTGCTCCATGGAATAGGTGCCCTCAGTACCCACCACCAGGCTCTCCCATCCCTCCACCCCCCTCCCTCCAAGTCCCTCAGTTTGTTTCTGTGTCCAAAGTCTCTGCTGTTTCATTTCTCTCCCTGGATTACCCTACTTCCCATTTACTTTCCTTCTCCCACTGTCCTCCAGGTTACCCCTCATGCACCGCAAGTAAGTGAAACCATGTGATACTTGACTTTCTCTACCTGGCTTATTTCACTCTGCATAATCTCTTCCAGTCCAGTATATGTTGCTACAAAAGTTGGATATTCATCCTTTCTGATGGAGGCGTGGTATTCCATTGTATATATGGACCACATCTTCTTTATCCATTCATCTGTTGACAGCACCTTGGCTCTTTCCACAGTTTGGTGATTGTGGCCATTGCTGCAATGAACATTAGGGTACATATGGCCCTTCTTTTCACTACATCTGTATCTTTGGGGTAAATACCTAGTAGTGCAATTGCAGGGTCATAGGGTAGTTCTATTTTTAATTTTTTAAGGATTCTCCACACTGTTTTCCAAAGCGGCTGCACCAGTTTACATTCCCACCAACAGTGTAAGAGGGTTCCCCTTTCTCCGCAGCCTCTCCAACACTTGTTGTTTCCTGTCTTGTTAATTTTGGCCATTCTGATTGGTGTAAGGTAGTATTTCAGTGTGGTTTTGATTTGAATTTCCCTGATAGCTAGTGACAATGAACATTTTTTCATGTGTCTGTTAGCCATTTGTATATCTTCTATGGAGAAGTGCCTCTTCATGTTTCTTGCCCATTTTTTGATGTGTTCATCTTTTTTTTGGGTGTTGAGTTTGAGTAGTTCTTTATAGATCTTTGATACCAGCCCTTTGTCTGTAGTGTCATTTGCAAATATCTTCTCCCATTCCGTGGGTTGCCTCTTTGTTTTGTTGACTGTTTCCTTTGCTGTACAGAAGCTTTTAATTTTGATGAAGTCCCAGAAGTTCATTTTCACTTTTGTCTCCTTTGCCTTTGGAGACGTGTCTTGAAAGAAGTTGCTGTGGCCGATGTCAAAGAGGTTACTGCCTATGTTCTCTTCCAGGATTTTGATAGATTCCTGCTTCACGTTGAGGTCTTTCATCCATTTCGAGTTTGCCTTTGTGTGTGGTGTAAGACAATGGTCTATTTTCATTCTTCTACATGTAGCTGTCCAATTTTCCCAGCACCATTTATCGAAGGAACTGTCTTTTTTCCACTGGATATTTTTTCCTGCTTTGACGAAGATGATTTGCCCGTAGATTTGTGGGTCCATATCTGGACTCTCTACTCTGTTCCATTGGTCTATTTCTCTGTTTTTGTGCCAGTCCCGTGCTGTCTTGGTGATCACAGCTTTGTAATAAAGCCTGGAGTGAGGTAACGAGATGCCCCCCGCTGGCAGGTAAACCTGGCCCGGTCTCTGATGGTACACCAGATGAGAGGGAGCTAGTCATGCTCTTCACAGGTATCCTCCCTAATCCTCCCTGTCTGACATGTCCAAGTGCTCTTTCTGTGGCTTTTGTTTCCCCTTGCTTATTCACAGAAGACCAGTTGGAAGGGGATGGGAGTTTGGACTGGATGGATTCTGGTGGATTTTCCTACTAAAAAGGCAAGCAGGGTAGAGAAGACAGTCAAACCACTTTCCAGAAGTGCAATTAATTTCTAGCACAAATATACTGATTTTTTTTAAGTTCAGTCAATTGAAAAGATTAGGACTAGAGTAAGACTTAAGAAAATCTACTCTAAATCCATTTCCGGTTGCTCAATATACCAAATTCATAGATTATAGTATGAAAGAAATGATGGTGACCACAATGATGTTAAAATATACATATTTTTATGTTTTTAATATATTATATACTAGTAGAAATTTTTTAAAGAAAGAAGTTTGGTAGAATTTGGTTCCTCTCCTTTATATTCATGGTAAAGATAAGAATGTGCCTAATTATTAGCTCTGTGATCCACATGTTGGTTATGAATAAATTTAAGAATTTATTGACATATTGACACTTAAAACTAAGTAACCAAAGGGACTCTTGTCTATTTTCATGTAAAATTTGGCCAGTTGTGAGGAAAACAATCTTAGGTGTTTTGTAAAACATCTGGGACATTCACAGATGAGACTAAGGTGATTGGGGAGTTCTCAGGAGTTACTCGTCCTCTGTGAAATATGTGAAATAACAAGAGAGACAGATGAGGTCTCCTCTGGCATTGTCCTTGATCATGATTCCTCCTGAGAACTGCCATTTCTGCATGGCTCAGTGACAGGGGCTCATTAACAGTGTGGGGCATCTTCTCTCTAGAGACATCACCTGCAGAAACACGTCTGGTTCTCAGTGCCAGCCCAGCCCCAGCCGAGAGCCGCAGCACCTTCTCCTATGCTCATAAGGGTCTCCCTGTCATACAGGTAGGTCATTGCATTTGAGAAACCATAGTGAGAGTTTTCAATTGCCTTCATCTCCTACCTCCTAGAGGCAAAGTGCAGCTCTCTGTTCACCCAAAGATACATGAAGTCATCATGAAAAAGCATCCTTTTGCTTAGGAAAAATCTCTGAATAACCCAGTCCTGGTATAACCAACCTTTACATTCACTACATACAACTGATTCTACATGTCCAGGAGTCAATGCCCAGTACTGTCTTAGGGCAGTGACTTGGAAAAGAGGTTGAGAAATAGCTTAGAACCCACAGAGAAGTTGAACAAAGGTGAGTGAAATGGAACTCAGTCTCTGTGTTACTTTAGGAATTGGCAAGTTAATTTATTTTTAGTTGCAACTGTTCTTGAAAGAGAAAAGCTGTACGAGTTTGCATATATGGTCCACTGTCTTAAGAAAAAGATTGTATGAAAAGTCACCAAATACAAGAATTAGATTTAATTGTTCATTATAGACTCCACTGAGTCATTCCCAGACATTTCCTTCTACTGT
>PITA01035705.1:0-10243 GCA_004023965.1 Spilogale gracilis | reverse complement strand
AAGAGTTCCCATTCTCAATGTCAATAAAAATTAAAATAAGCCTATCTGATAAAGGAGGAGTTCTTGACCATACACCTTATGTAGGATAAAGTTTGATCCATGGAAGAGATGAGAACAGTATAAGATTTTAGTTAATAGTTTCTTTCTCCAGCAAGTACAATGTTGTGAAATAAGAGAAATTGCTACTGCATTCAGTAAACACTGCTGGTGTATCCTATGCCACAAATCCATGGAACTGCCCATGAAAAATCATCAGTGATACTCTATAGATGGACCTATAGACAATAAGTATAAAAATTATCTTTTACAGAGAAAGGTTTTATTATTATGTCTATATTTTCAAGTGAAGAAACTGAAGCATAGAGAAGTAACCTAAGTTGCCAAAGACAGAAGGTCAGTAAATGACAAAAATGGCCAGGAAGACTAGATTTCTGATACTGCAGCATACTTAACACTAAGGTACTTTAGTGAAAAATATGAAAGACCATTTAAAACATGTAATTTCCCCACTAGTCATGTCATAAACATTCTTAAAGTAATTTTTAGTGTCTGTCATATTATTATTTTGACTAAAGACATTATAAAACATTCTGAAGTTTTAATAATGCTGCAATTTAACAGTTAAGGAAAACAAGCAAGCACACAGTAACAAACCCAGTAGGGAGCAGGCCTTTTTTCTTAAGTATTTTTCTTTTGAAAGTCTGTTGAAAAGAACTGAATTTGAGAAAGATATTTTACCAAATTAAATGCAAAATTATGGACATATGTTGATAAAATATTTTCTTTTATATACTGTTATTCAATTGAGTATTCCAAAATTTGAATGATAAATTGGATTTATTTCCAGTTTGTTGCATTATAGTTTGTTGTTGAATTTCATTCTTGGGAATTGTACATCTTATTTGTGTTGCTGTTTACTTTGTATTTTTAAGTTTTTTGATGCATATTTAATAAACATTCAAATGCAATACATTATTAAATTCTTCCATTTCAATAATTTCAATATAAGAGTTTTCAAGAGTTTGAAGTGCTAAATTTTCACTGATTCTTGGGGAATAATCATTAGGCTCTCATAGTGTACAAAACCCATCTTTTAAGATTAGTTCAAAAGATACCCCATACTGGTAAGACTTATGATTTGTTCCTTATGACTAGTCACCTATAAGCCTTATGAATTACTCCTTATGACTAGTCTGAGGAAATAAATAAACATAAGAAAAAGCGTACACTTAGTTTAGGGTTGGTTCTTCATGCTATGCTGACGTCATCTGGGCATTGACTGCTGTAGCAACAAAGTCCCACTCAGGAATGTACCTGAAGACAACAGAGAGGAAAAATTTTTCCAGTAGGTAGTCTTTCACAGTGTTTATTTGTTTTTTCTCTGACTGGAGGGGATTAGAGCTAAAGGTCCTATACTAATTTTTAGGGCATAGCCAACAATTTGTCCAGATGGTCAAGAACATGAACAAACTTGGAAGAATGATAATAAGGGAATCTGGACAAGGATAATGTCCTTGGTTGACTTTTGGGAATGGGTACAAAATATGCAGATACTTATGCACAACATGAAGGCTTGCAAGAAGTGCTCACTGCAAGAGAGGCTAGAAATAATCAGGAGGACGTGATGACCTATTTGATTGTCATTCAACTTCTTTTCCTAACATTACAGTGTTTGTACTATATTTACTGGACAAAAAGACAATGGTAGCAGGCATGGAGGTTGTACATGTATTTAGCAATTTAGGATGCTCTTCCTTAACACAGCTATACCTCATTGTATGTCTAATCTCTCAAGAACAGAGACCAACCTGAATTTATGCTATGACACAGTTCACCAGAGACCACCAAGTCACCTAGGAGCAAATTCCTTGCATTTGACTCTTGAATCACAGACAGTAATTATCCTCAATGGAAAAAAAAATCATTCTGAATATCTTTCTTCCTCTAATGCTATGCCAGCCACTTTTTATGGATGTCTAATATGTATTCATTGTTATGATATCATACAAAGTCTTGCTTCTATTGAGGAAAATCTGTTTTCATTAAAGTAACTGTTTAATGGTCTTGTATCCATGAAATTTATTGTGGATATCAATCTAGAAGCAACTGACTTCATAAAATGTGAAAATTGTTTGCTGAATACTCATTTTAAGCAACAGCCAGGAGACAGCACTATAAGCTTGGCATACTGTTCCCCAAGATGATATACAGACTGGAACATTGACCATTTATTGGTTCTGTTTCTTTTATTTTCAGAATTCATAGGAGTAGAAATCAAGACATGGGTATATATGAAAGATACCATTGCTCTTCATCAATGTGTATGCCCATGGTCAAATGCACATTCTGCCACTTTTAAATGTGTTATTTGCATTAACAGTGAACTAAAGGTGGAAATGATATACACTAGTTCCAGGCAGAAGTTTTAAGAGTCAGGTTTTGTAGTACTTTTTTATTTTGCATTATAATCAGTAGTAATTGAGATGATGGTTGCTTCCTCAGCCTGGCTCCCAGAGTGATAGTGACAGAACATCTTTAGTCAACCTGGGGTAGATATGTAGAATGAGAAAAAAAATAAAACTTTGTTGTTTTAGGCCATGAGATTTTTGAGTTCATACCACATTATTATCTGGACCATCCTGTGAGATTAAAATACACTGTAACAATAATTGACACTTCCAAAAAAAGAAAAAAAAGAGATTATTTATATGGCTTGGAAAATGTTGCCTATGATAATTTTGGAATTCAATCATGTGCATAATGAACTTTAACTCTAGAGGCCATAAAACAGGATGTTGGTATTGTGTATTGTTTGCTCTTGGCTAAGTTTAACAAGGTAGTTTGAGAAGGAGATAAGTTCAGAAAAGAGTTAGTAAATAAGCAAGAATAAAATGAAGTAGAGTTCAGAAGTCAGGAATTTGGCAGTTCTAGAAGAGAAAAAGTGTTTTTTCCTCCCCTACCATAGTTGCCAAAAGATAAATGTAGGAAGGCCTTGAACAACAAATGGAAATGGAAATTAAAGTATCAAATCAAAAGTATGTCACACTCTCACTGTTAAAATTTCTGCATGTATTAATGTGTCCTAGATTAAAGGTCCAATTAAAGGACATGCTACTAATTAAACCATTATATAGGACAAAATGAATAGGGAAAGAGATTAAATATGTAGTTCTCTCACCAAAGCATGCAAGGACAGATGTATCTGCAATTAAGCCAAAAGAAAGAGAAACAAAAAATGGAAAAAAGAAGGAAGGGAGGGAGGGAGGGTGAGAAGAAAGAAGGAAAAAGGAATGTAAGGAGGAAGGGAGGGAGGGAGGGGAAAAAGGAAAGAAGGAAGAGCAAAACTAAGAAATTTATCTAGAAGAGAACTGGAAAATGAACATTGGTACATGCAACTTAATTCAATAAGATACATGAGGCTAGTTAAATTTTTGAGTTTCTAGTACCAAAAAAATCCATCAACATAGGTTAAAAGAAACAGCTTTTGGAACTTAACACAAACCATTGGTTGGCAATTTCTTCATGTCAGCAGAACTCTAAAAGAAGGCCCGTATAAACATGGAAAAAGAAACCCCTATAGAGCTTATCAGAGGAGTGCATATGCCTTGGTTCTTCATGGAGGAAGTGTGTGGGAAAGTGACTTGTCTTTTTATTAGTTCTCTGAATCCAAAAAGCAGTCTACTAGAAATCTAGTGGAGACTTTTTTTTTTTTTTTTCCTGTATCAGCCTATAAAGAAAGACCACTCCAAATTTCCCTGAAAAGCTAGGCTTCGGGCAAGAAACCATGAATGAATGAAAACTTTGTTACATGTGGAATGGAAGATGAATCAAACATTTGGTTATCTGGAAGGGAGACCATGGTAGTCCCTAGTTGTGTCCATCACATACTTCCAATTTATCTTTTATTTGCGTGGTAGGGTTACACTTCCCTGAACTCTTAGAAATCTTGTGCAACCATGTGATTTGCTTTAGTCACTTCCAGGCATAAGCTTTAAGAATGAGACTCCCATTTACCATACCTTTGTTTTCTTTCCCTGTGTTGCTACATATATTAATATGACAGAGTAGGTACTCTGCCAGTCTGGGTCCCAAAATGAAATCAACATGAAAGAGAGCTGTAAGCCATTATATGAGCTCCCTTCAAAACTAAATTAACAGACACAGAGATAGGTTCATTATATGGCTAAGGAGCTCAATCCTACAGCTGAAGTGAAAAAGGGTCACTTCTGCACAGTGGAGGAGAGGTCTCTATCTGGGATTTAAAGATTTTCTGGCGATTCTTTTACTACTTTCATCTTTAATATTGACTTAACAAGAGATGAGATCAACCTAATAAGATCAGGATCACCAAAAACCCAGATCCTTCAACATGAAGTTTTGGGTTACTTTACAAGGTTAAAAACTATGTCCAGCTTATTAAGATTATGTCTGAGGGAAAAAGAAGACATGAAAATAAGGGTAGATTTTTAACTTATAAATATTAACAGTTTGCTTGTTTCCAGTAACAAAAATGAAGAACCATGACAGCTATACATTTTGCTTTCTTGCTGTTTTTGGTATTTATTTGCAAGTATCAATTATTTTCCACTCACCATATAAATAATGTTGGTCATGGCTAATTTTACAGTGTATTTTTAGGTCACAGACTTTCCAGGTTTCGAATAATGGATAAAATATTCCCCAAAACATCCCCCAGAGATAGATACAGTGACTGATATACTTTTAATTATCCTATCAGGTCAGAAGTGTTAGCACATTTTCATTTGCATGGATAGTTGAATCATGCTAAACAGAAGCAAGTTATCATTAGTATTATTTTATGGAAGTTTAAAAAGTTTTGTGTTGATTGGCCTATTGGCTCTCACTCTAAATTTCCTGTTATACTGTCCCCTCTGTACTTCTAGGGACAGTATAATAAGACTCTATTAGACATATAATGGACAGTGTTATCAGTGTATAAATACTGCCTCTTGGATTTCTACACAAGTGTGAAGTGGTAGTTCCAAAAGCATAACCCACAACAGCCTCAGCCATGAGTGAATTATTCCATTTTATGTGACACAAATTCTTTCTTTCTTCACAGTCTAAGGATATCAGACATTTGAGCATCATATTTTTACTTTGACTCTTATACCTAGTCCTGTATACCAACACTTTTCCATTTAAATTCATAGTAGCTAAAACAATGCCTGTTTTGTTTTGTTTTCTTCCGGGACATTAAACAATACAAAATACGCAGCACCTTTCCCTTAATCAGGAATGAGACAAGTACTTTTAAATATTACTACTTTTTGTCAATGCTAATTGGAAGTTTTTGCCAGTACAGTATGCAACAAAAGGTAAAAAGAATAACTAGAAATAAATAAAATATTATTTTAAGATAATATGATTATATAGAAACTGGACAGAATAAAGAAAGTAGTAACATTAATAGGAAAGTTAGCAAGTCCTCTGAAAATTAGCTAAATAAAATCAATTGCAAGTCTAATCAGAAACAAGCTGACTTCTCTAAAACATATTTATACTAATAGCAAAGATTACAAATTGTGTGAAAAGAAATCTAATAAGATATTTACCTGAACTTTGTGGGGAAAATCATAAAAAAAAATTTAGAGAATCTAAGAATATATAACTAAATGTTATATTAGTATCCTATTGCTTTTGTAACAAATCACCACAAATTTAGAGGTTTAAAACAAAATAAATTTATTCTCTTACAGTCCTGGAGGTTAAAAATCAGAAGTTTTATTAGACGAAAAGCAAGGTGTCAGCAAAGTGATGTTGCTTTTGGAGGCTCCAGGAGAGAATCTCTTCCCTGCCTCTCCAGCTTTTCGAGGCTGCCCATATTCCTTGACAGGGCCCACTCCCAGCAACTGCATCACTGTGACTTCTGCTTCAATTACCACTCCCTTTTTCAATCATACAGACCCCTGTGATTACTTTAGAATCATCTTTATAATTGAGGATAAGCTCCCCATCTGAGGATCCTTAACTTAGTCACATTTGCAGAATCTCCTTTGCCATATAAGGTAACATATTCACAGGTTCCAGGCAGTAGAGCATGGACGTCTTCCATTTGCCATTATTTTGCTTACTACACACAGAGAAAGAGTCTCTGTTTGAAGATAGTAGAAGTCAAGATGCTAAATGTGCAATTACTTACCATGAATTAAGACTTATGTATGTATGTATGTATGTATGTATGTATGTATTTTTGAGAGCACTTAAAAAAGTATGGTATTAGGACCTGTGCAAAAAAATTACTGGAGCAGTTGGTTCTAAAATACAGAAAAAATAAAACTGCATCCAATATACCATACAAAATCCAATTAAAGAAAATTAAAGAACTAACTATAAAGCTTAAAGAAGCAAATATATCTTAGTAAGAATTCTTAAGCAAGACATAACACACACACACACATACACAGACACACATACATACAATCCATTTAGGAAAAGATTGATTCTGCTGCAATAACAATTGTAACTTCTCTATGTCGGCCATTACCTTAAATGGTTTAAAAGAGAAAAAACAAGCTAGTGACTATAAGAAGATATTTGCATATATGTACATGATAAAGGTATAGTAACCAGGATATATAGAATTTCTCTATATCAATAAGAAACTTCCAAATATTTTTGAAAATGTAGCCAACATAATCTAAATGAAGAATATAATTCTAAATAACTATTGAAACAAAGAGGAAATCAAAACCATTATTACAAATTACTTAGTGAAATATTTTGAGAATGATATATAAATTTAACAAAGTAGGACAAAATAACACTAAAATAAAGAATAAGAAAATATATGAATAAATCAACTTCCATTTGAGAATGTATACACAAATCACAAAATGATCTTCAGGAAGCGGGGAATAGAGAACAAATAAAGAATTTAAAAATCAAGAAAAAACAGCTTTATGGATTTCATTACTAAAATAAAATATCATTTCAATGGGGAAAAATGCAAAATTCTGATCTAAGTAAAGGAGAAAACAAGCATATAACTTTCTATCAGTAAATGTGAAAATGTAGAAAACATTGATGATTTACTGAGAAAATATAAGTTGCTGAAATTGGCTATAGAATAGTAACATCTCTATGAATCAGTAAGCCTAGCACAAATAAATAGTAATGATCAATCATTAAAAATATCAGCAAACCTATCATATAAGAATTCTACAGAACCCCAATGATCTGAACATAGGTCACTAGAAAACATACACAAGATACCTTAACAGACTGGCTTAAAATACTAAACCAAAAGCATAGATGTGTTACTGAAGAAAAGATACCGGTCATTCCAAATTCATTGATGAGTAAAATTGCATACAAGTTTCCTTTGTTTAATAAAAGGTATCACATAACAATGGTGAACATGGAGTAAATGAGACCATAAGCTTATATGATTTGGGGCACCAGGGTTGGGAGAAGATATCTGTAAGAAAAAGAAAGCATTACAATACAAAATTAAGATTAAAGCCTTGGATAGAATCTGTTCAGTAAAGATTCTTAAAGCCTAAGTTTCATTGGCTTCACAGAAAATATCCACTTGTATACAAGAAACCTAGAGCAACCATCACACATCAAGTACAGAATCCCATCAAAGTCAGAAACATAAAGAAGATGTCCATTAACCACAATTATGTTCAACATGCTACCAGCTGTTTCAGTCAATGAAGAAGACAGATTGGAAACAAAAGTTGTATGTATATGGAAATCAAGGAAATGATCACCATTAGTCTCAAAGGTGTGTGTTTGTGTCTCTATCTGTCTGAGAGAAATCAAATACATGGAAAACCCATTAGGATCATGAGACAAACTATGAGATATAATGAGACAAATTAACAAGATGGCAAAGTATAAGATAAATAACTAAAATTAGTAATTTTTCTGCTCACTAGCAATAACCACACAAAATAAGGTAGACAAAATATTCATGAGTAAAATGAACATAGAATTGTCTATAATAAATTTAATAATTGTATAATATGTATGTGTGCTTACAAAATTTCTCTCTGTAGAAGATATATGAAACTAATCAACATAAATCAGCCTATGTTGCTATTTAGAAACAGTGGTGCCATTAATTTATGCCTTTCATCAAAGTAAATATGATAAAATCTTAGTAGAATTTTGAATACAAATCAACAGGGAACATGAAAAATAAATCTGAAAAAATAATAAATCTGAAAGAAATACACATTTTGGCACTGGAAGTTTTTTGTTTTTAATTTAGGTGAAATCCACATAAGCGGAATTAACCATTGCAAGCAAATGATTCAGCAGCATTTACTACATTTACAATGTGTACAACCACCATCTCTATCTAATTCCAAAACATATTCTCAATCCAAAATAAAAATCCATACCCAATGAACAGTTAATTCCCATTCTTTCCTCCCCCAGGTCCTGTCAACCCCCAGTCTGTTTTCTATCTCTTTAAATTTACCTATTATGAGTAGTTCATATAAAAGGAGTCATACTATGTCTAATCTTCTGTGTCTTGCTTCTTTTACCTAGAATAATGTCTGTGAAGCCCATACACATTGTAGTATGCGTCATTACTTCATTTCTTTTTATGGCTGAATAGTCTGATATACATGCGTATATCACAATTTGTTCATCTATTCATATAACGGTAGGTATCTGAGTTGTTTACACTTTTTTGGCTGACTATGAACATATATATATATATATATATAATGTTTGATCTTGTTTTTACCATATTATTTTTTAAATTGCATGTATGATGAAATATACAAGACACAGAGGAAAAATATAAAATACAGTGAAATATAAAATATAAAAATATTAAAGATGGGTGAAAACATTTGCATCACACCTGGATTAATAACCACAAAATATGGAGACTTCGGTAAATCACTAAGATCAGTAACTTAATAAAAAATTGAGGAGGGGTGCCTGGGATGGTTCACTGGGTTAAGCATCTGCCTTTGGCTCAGGTCATAATCCCAGGACCCTGGGGTCCAGCCCTGTGTAGTGCTCCCTGCTTAGCAGGGAGTCTGCTTCTCCCTCTCCTTCTGCCCCTCCTTCTGCCCCTCTCCCTGCTCGTGCTCTCTCTTTGAAATATATAAAATATTTTTTTTAAAAAAGAAAGAGAACAGAGGAATGTTATGTATAGTACCTTCCATACACTTTGATTACAATATATATTGATACAAAATATCAGAGTTTAGTATGGCAGTATTTACTTAAATTTAAAATAAACATGTGCTTCTATTCAACAATTAATTTCAAGAGCATTAACCCTAAAGTCTTCCTTATATCTGCCTGTTCACAAAGAAGCAATATTTATTTTATTTATTATGTTCAGTTAGCCACTATATAGTACATCTTAAATTTTGCTATAGTATTCAATGATTCATTAGTAAGAAGTAACATTTTTGACAGATAATTTTGCCTATTAAAGTGTAAATCACTTTTCACTAGATTATACTTACATAAATACAAATGGAAAAAATTAGATTGGCTATTAATTCAGCTATATATACATTATTTAAGCACACACATATAAATACATACATGTATATAGTCACGTGTGTATGTATATATGTGTATTAATGATACTAAGGATCTATTTCAAATAATCAAATAGCTCCTTCTTTTGGTAAGAATAGCAATGAATTTGATCATCTATGTATTTTTCTAATTACTGTGTAATGAGCTTAATTAATTTATTTTTGCCTTTATTCATATTTTCAAAACCTATGCATTTAATATGTACAGATTTCTTATGCAAGGATTTCTTATTTAAGTATAAAAGGGAGGTTTTTAAATTATAGTAGTTCCAAGTCAGTGCTGACTGTAAAATTCTGAAAGGAAAATAAAATATGAAACAAGGATCTTAAATGTTTCCTTTTCCTCATTTTTTCCCCACAAGTATTAGATCAGTGAATTTTGCACAAGAAATACCTTTCTGACCTTGGAGAAGGTTTAGAAAAGGGATAATAAAGGGATTGGGCTTCTGAGTATGGTTCTGACCAGCTTAGTTCCATTTTTTAAATAAATCTTATATTTAAATGAGGGGGCCCAAGATGGAAGGAAAAGAGAGGAAGGGAGAGAGAGAGAAATTATTTCTGCTGGATAAGTGTATAAAAGAAGGGGGCACCTGGGTGGCTCAGTGGGTTAAAGCCTCTGCCTTCAGCTCAAGTCATGATCTCAGAGTCCTGGGATGGAGGCCCACATGGGTCTCTCTACTCAGCAGGGAGCCTGCTTC
>PITA01035704.1:0-10250 GCA_004023965.1 Spilogale gracilis | reverse complement strand
ACATGATACTTGTCTTTCAGCATGAGAGTGCTGACAATACGGACTCCATGGTTGACCTGCCACTTTGCTCATGGCTGTGAGATGACCTCCATCTTGGCTACGTGGCCCCTGGGAAGCTGATGTGTTACCTGAGTGGATCTCAGGGAGGCTTGGTCAGCTGTCCCCTAAATTTGGTTAGATAACTAGTAGAGAGAACACATTCCCCACCTGCCGTGCACAGAGGGCATTACAAGGTCTGGTTAGTGTTAGTTACCATTTAAGCACAGTCAGACCCTTTGACCGCACCACAGTGCCCCCCCCCTTTTTTGCTATATTCCATATTGTATTTTATTTACTTACTTTCTATTATCATGTTCCATTAACCAGCATATAGTACATCATTAGTCTTTGATGTAGTGTCTAATGGTTCGTTGGTTGTGCACAACACCCTGTGCTCATCACCACATGTGCCCTCCCCAGTACCCTTCACTCTATAGAATTCATGGGCTAAGATCTAGACTTTGGGGAGAGTAGCTGTGCAGCTCTGGATCATCATCTGCCCAGTCCTCCCCGTCAGCAAGATACTGAGTTTAAGGGTAACCGGGATGGAATTGCCAGCTTCATCTTTCAGCCTCAAAATGCCTTCTCAGTTCAGAGGATAGTTTCTCCACCTTCCAATGTTTTGTTTGACTTACTTCACTTAGCATAGTACTCTCTAGGTCCATCCATGTTGTGGTGAATAGCAAGATCTCATTCTTTTTTATGACTGAGTAATAATCCATCGTGAATATGTAAGTTCTTTATCCATTTATCTATTAATGGACATGGGTTGCTTCCATACCTTGGTTATTATAAACCATGCTTTCGTAGTTTTTTTTAAGGTGAGCATTCCAGGAGAAGACTAGGTTTGAATTCTCAGATCTGAGGTTGGGGGCAAAATATACTGCCTTTTCTTTATTTGCAAGATGTTATAAATGGAATTTTTGTGTCTGCCTCAAATTTATATGTTATAATTTTAATTCCTAGGAGGTGGGGCTTTTAAGAGGTGATTAGATCATGGTGTGTGGCCCTTACAAATGGGATTGGTGTCTTTGTAAAGGGATCTCAGAAAGCTCTGTGTTAGGATACAACAAGATGGCAACTGTCTTCGAACCAGGAAGCAGACTCTCTCCAGGCATGTAATCAGTTAGTGTCTTGACCTTAAACTTCTCAGCCTCAAGAACTATGAGAAATAAATGTTTATTGCTTAAGCAACCTAGCTTATGGTGTTTTTGTTATAGGAGCCTTAAAAGACTAAAATATCAAGATGAGTCCAGTCTGAGGTCTTAGTTCTGCTTTTTAGTGGCTTTATGACTTTGGGCAAAATATTGACCTTTTCTATAGAGCAAAATATTGCTTAAGCAACCTAGCTTATGGTGTTTTTGTTATAGGAGCCTCAAAAGACTAAAATATCAAGATGAGTCCAGTCTGAGGTCTTAGTTCTGCTTTTTAGTGGCTTTATGACTTTGGGCAAAATATTGACCTTTTCTATAGAGCAAAACTGTTTTATAGAGGAGGGCTCTATTGGCTGAGCTCCTGTATATGTCCATGGTACCTGAATCAAGACTAGATACTTGGTAAAGCTTGCCACTGTATCCTTTGAATTATCCAGTGTTTTTCCCTTGCAAAATTTACATATATTTTTCTGTCTTCATCTACTCAGCTCAGAAAGATCTTGAGGGCAGGAATTCGGTCATTTTAAAAGATTTCTTCAATTAACAAAACTCTTGGTACATGGTAGGAGCTCAACAAATGCTTGTTGAATAAATCTCACTAAATATGATTTTAAAGACCAGAAGTTATGGAACTTGTGGGAGCTTAAAACCTTTTAGTTCCTTTTTAAAATCCCAACCACATTCTAAATATCATGCATATTACTTCTATATAGAAAAAAAAGATCCGGGGTGCCTGGGTGGCTCTGTCATTAAGCGTCTGTCCTCCGCTCAGGTCATGATACCGGAGTTCTGGGATCGAGTCCCGCATCAGACTCCCTGCTCGGCAGGAAACCTGCTTCACCCTCTCTCACTCCCTTTGCTTGTGTTCCCTTTCTAGCTGTATTTCTCTCTGTCAAATAAATAAAAAAAATCTTTTAAAAAAAGAAGAAAAAAGAGATTCCTAATGAGTAATTGTGAGAATAGATTAAAAATTGTTGGTTAATATTTATTAATCCTGAGATATTTTTCAGAAACTTTCTCTAGGTTGGTCAAAACAGTGACTCCAATGCAGGAAAGAAACAGAACCTAATGTAATTACATTCTTTGCTGGGATGGATTGTGTTTATCTTACTGATCATCCCTGGATCACTCACTCCTATAGACAACTGTAGAGAACGCTCACTTATTCTACAGAGACTGTTTTACATATTTTGTTTACTTCTTTTGCTTTTGTGACTTTGATTTACTTTTACTCCAACTGCTACCATTTGTCATCTACAATTAAGTCACTCAAAAATTACTGAGAAAGTATTAAAATTAGACTTAACCAGGCAGAATTAATCATAAAAGTTTTTCCTCAGGGTAAAACTCTGAGCTGAATTGCTACACATTCCATGAAGCTCTGTGTCACCTAGTTCTTTTCTTTTTTTTCAGAATGATATGTCACCGTAATGTAATTCTGTTTCAATGGCTTGTGGTTGCCTCGAACTCTGGCGGTAACAGTTACCCCACCAGCTGGAGATGTCTTGGTCAAATCCTTCTTCTCATATTTTAACTCAGCCCTTACCAGATTTTTTTTTCTCTAGTTCATTTATGTTGAATTTACTGTCTTCATAAACAAAACAAAACAAAAAACCTTACTATCTTCATATAAAAAATGAAATCTGGTATAGGTGTGACTATATCATGCTTATATGTAGAATGTAGAAATTGATGTTAAGTTCATTTCAGTTATAAATCTCAGTATTCTTTATGTTTCCATTCCCATCTCTCTGGATCAAGTTCTTGCTACCTTTTTTTTGGATTATTACAATTTTAATTTTATTGCTACTGGGCTTAGTTTTGCTTGATCCTAGTTCTTCTCTTACCCTGTTATTGTAATGGGTAACTATTGGATTGTTTTCTTAGAAATCTTGTTCCAATAACTGTCCCACATTCCTCCATTATGATTGCAAAAGAAGCAGAACAAGGGAAATATATGTTAAGACTTTTGCCTTCTGTGAAGGAAAGTTTGAGAAGATCTCCTAGGAAACTAAATGTGAGCCTTAAGTTTCAAACAGAGAAAGGTAGGAAAAAGAAAAAAACATTTATGGTTAGAGATACTATACACTTTTGTTATAAAATAATAGAAAAGTGAATTACAGAAACACTTTGAAAAAAATTTAAATTTTCTGCTGATACAAAATGAAATACTTGACGTTCACCTATATATCACAAGATTCATAATAAGCTATTGAAGATTAATGACAAGTTGGTGGGCTATCACTAATTCAGAGTATTTTAAGAGTTGTTGGTTACTGAAATGTCCTGAAATCTTACATATAAAAGATGATATAAGTCATCTCAAATTTGACCACAATCTTAAAAAAAATAGGCTATAAAATAAGCCTCAAACATTTAAGGAGATTGAAATCATACCATGCATCTTTCCTGATCACAACCATATGACACTAAAAATAAATCATGAGAAAAACACTAGAGGAAACACAAACACATGGAGACCTAACAACATGATACTAAACAAAGAATGAGTCAATGTATCAAATCAAAGAAGAGATTAAAAAACAATACATGCAGACAAATGAAAACACAATAGTCTAAAATATTTGGGACAGAGCAAAAGCATTTCTAAGAGGCAAGTATATAGTTATACAGGCCTAGCTTCAGAAAGAAGAAAAGAGAAAGGACCCAAATAAAATCAGAAATGGGAGAAGAGTATGAACAATTGACACCAGAGGAATGTAAAGAGTTAGAAAAGAATATTATGAAAAATTATACGCCAATCAACTAGACAATCTTGAAATGGATAAACTCTCAGAAGCATACAATCCTCCAAAACAGAAGCAGGAAAAATAGAAAACCTGAATAGACGAATACAAATAAGGAAATTGAATCAGTAAACAAAAAACTACCAAAAAAATTAAAGTCCATGACCAGATGGATTCACAGGGGGCATTCTACCAGACATTTAAAGAAAAGTTAACATCTATTCTCCTCAAACTACTACAAAATATGGAAGTGGAGGGAAGCTTCCAAATTCATTTTTTTTTGAAACCAACATGACCCTGATACCAAAGCCAAATCTCTCTCTCTCTCTCTCTCTCTCTCTCTCTCTCTCTCTCTCTCACACACACACACACACACACACACACAAGCTAGTATCCCTGATAAACATAGATGTGAAAACCTCCAAGAGATTATTAGCAAATTGCATACAACTATACATTAAAAATATAGTTCACCACAATCAAGTGGAATTTATTCCAGGGATGCAAATATGGTTCCGTATTTCTAAATCAATCAACATTATACACCACATTAACAAAATGAATCAACAAAAATCATATGGCTATCTCAATAGATGCAGAAAAAGCATTTGACAAAGGATAACATCCACTTCATGGTAAAAACTCTCAACAAAGTGGGATTAGAGGGAACATACCTCACCATTATAAAGGATAGATGTGAAAAGCTCACAGTTAACATCATAGTCAATGGCAAAAAACTGAAAGTCTTTCCCTCCAAGACCAGGAATAAGACAGAGGTGTCCACTCTTACCACTTTCACTCAACGTAGTGCTGCAAGTCCTACCCACAGCTATCTGACAAGAACAAGAAATAAGAGGCATCCATATTAGTAAAGAAGAAATTAAAGTGTCACTATTCACAATATGGTACTACATATAGAAAACCCTAAAGACTCCACCAAAAAACTACTAGAAGTAATAAATTCAGCAAACTGACAGGATACAAATTACTACCACAAACTGGTAGCATGTTGTATTAGAAAATACTAATTTAGTATTAGAAAATACTAATAATGAAGTAGTAGAAAGACACATTTTAAAAAATCCCATTTATAATCACAGAAAAAAGAAAAAAATAGCTAGGAATAAAGTTAAAGAGATGAAAGATGTGTACTCTAAAACTATAAAACACTTGGTAAAATAAATTGAAGAAGACACAAACAAATGACCAGATAGTCCATGTTCATAGAGGGGAAGAAATGCTATTGTTAAAATGTCCATCATACCCTAAGCAATCTTCAGATTCAATGCAATCCCTATCAAAATAGTGTTTTCCATATGACTAGAACAACTAATCCTAAAATTTGTATAGAACCACAGAAGACCTCACTAGTCAAACCAATCTTGAAAAAGAACAAAGCTGGAGGTATCACAATGCAACATTTCAAGATATACCACAAATCTGGAGTAATCTAAACAATATGGCTCTGACACAAAAATAAACACAGAGATCAGTGGAACAGAGTAGAGACTCCAGAAATAAATTCATGATTATTGGTCAATTACTCTATCACAAAAGGGGCAAGAATATACAATGGGAAAAGATAGTATCTTCAACAATAGTGTTATAAAACTGAACAGCTTAATGTAAAAGAATGAAATGGGACCACTGTCTAACATCATACACAAAAATAAACTAAAAATAAATTAAAGACCTAAATGTAAAGCCTGAAACCATCAAAAATAGTAGAAGAGAGCATACATAAACAGTACTATCTCTGATATTTCCTGCAGCAACATTTTTCTAAGTGTCTCCCGAGGCAAGAGAAACAAAGGCAAAATGAACTATTCGGACTACATTAAAATAAAATATTTGTATAGCAAAGGAAACCATCCACAAAACTAAAAAACAACCCACAGAATGGAAGAAGATATTTTCAAATGATATATCCTATAAGGCGTTAATATGTAAAATATATAAAATACTTATACAACCCAACACCGAAAAACAATCTGATTAAAACATGGACAGAGAGCCTGAAGAGACATTTTCCGAAAACACATCTAGAGGGCCAACAAATGAAATTATGTTTGACATTACTCATCATCAGGGAAATGCAAATCAAAAGCATAATGGGATACTTTATACCAGTTAGAATGGCTAAAATCAAAATAACCAGGGGGTGTTGGCAAGAATGTGGAGAAGGAAGCCTCATGCACTATTGCTGTGAATAGTGAATTGGTACAGCCATTGTGAAAAACAGTATGGAGGTTCCTCAAAAAGTTAAAAATAGAAGTATCATATGACCCAATAATTCTACTACTGGGATATGGAAACACTAGTCTGAAATGATATATGTACCCTTAAGTTTACTGCAGTATTATTTATAATAGACAAGATATAGAAGCAGTCCAAGCATCCACCAATAGATGAAAGAATAAGGAAGAAGGGAACATATACACAATGGAATGTTAATGTTAAGCAGCTATGGAAAAGGATACGATCATGCCTTTTGAGAAAACATGCAGGGACCTAGAGGATATTCTGCTAAGTGAAAGGAGTCAGAGAATAAGAAATACTATTATTTCACCTATATGTGGAATCTAAAAAAAATAATGAATGAAAGAAAAAACAAAAAGTAGAATCAGCCCTATAAATACAGAGAACTGATGGTTGCTAGAGGACAGTGGAATGGGGGTGGGGTTGGGCAAGATGGGTGAAGGGGAGAGGGACACAATGGCCTCCAGTAAGGAGAGGAGCCACAGGAATAAAAGGCAGAACATAAGGAAAATAGCCAATGATATTGTAATAGGCAGGTAAAAGAACAGATAGCATAAAATATATTTTATAAAATATAAAAGAACAGAGCATAAAATATAAACTTGTCAAATTACAAAGTTGTACACTGGAAACTAATGTAACACTATGTTTCAACTATACTTAAAAAAAAAAAAAAAAAAGGCTTCCCAAGTGCTCACTTGGCTGTGAAACTTTTCCTGATGAACCCAAGCAAATATGCTCCCTCCTTTTATGAATCCCCGTATTACTGGTTTATAACTCTACCATGAGCCTACCAGAATTTTGCATGGATGGGATGCCTTGCTGGCTCAGTTGATTGAGCAATAGATTCTTGGTTTCAGCTCAGGCCATGATCTTGGGGGTCCTGAGATTGAGCCTGCCTCACCCTGGGCTCAGTGCTCAGCAGAGGAGTCTGTTTCCGGTTCTCCCTCTTCCTACCCACCTCTGCTCTCTTCCCCACTTTCCCCACATGTGCCCTCCCTCTCAAATGAATACTTTTAAAAAGAAGAATTATGCATGGACTGGTCTTATTTTGACTTTTAAACTGTAATCTCTCAAAGACAAAAATTGTATCTGATTCATTTTTGAGGCTTTGCACATTACTTGGGGGGGTATCAAATTTAAATGAAGAGTGCTTTGGAATCTGAACATATGTTGATAGAAGCATTTATTCTCAGAGCTTCTGAAAGCAGGGGTATGATCACCAGATAAGTTCTAATGAAGTTGGGTAGGCAGCTATTTTACTAATAGCTTCATGTTTTAATATTAGAACTCAGATTCAAACTCCCATCAGTCCGGTAGAGATAAGACAAGACTTTAACCCGTGGGGTGACCATCGCTGATAGCACATGTTTCTGAGAGGGTTTTAGAAAAGGTCCCTGTATGCGTGTATATTTCTCTGTGTAATGGCCTAGGAAGGAATGGGGCAATCTGGGGAGGGGAAAGAAAATGGAAAAGGGGCTTCAGGGTCCTGTAGAGCAAAACATATGCACTTTACTCTCCTGTGGAGAAGGGCTGGAATTTGGGCAAGTGATGTAGAGCCTTCCATAGAAGAAGAATCATAGGCTTTGACTGGAAATTCAGAGAATCATTCCTTTAAGTTATTTGATTAATTTTGGGGTTTTAGAGGGATTTATGAATACCACACCTGTCTTTTATCACCTCAATTCAGAACTAACTCAGAAGTAGAGACACAGGAATAAGAAAGCGATTGAAATTGTGTATTACTGATGAAAACTGAATTGAGGAATCCAACTTAGTTATGGGACAGCTAACATCTTTTGCCCTGAGATAGACATAGGTTTGCCTCTGAGTTGTGGCACATGTGGACATGGGTTGGCCTCCCTCCGGGGGTGGGGGGGCTTTGGTGGGGGGGGCAGAGCCATCCTTCTGAATGTATTATATGATGATGAAAAACACATGTTCCCCAAGCTGGCTTTTAAAGAGTAGATGGAAGCTTCTGGGAACCAAATGGGAACATTTGGCCTTCCAAGTTGACCAGTCAGATACATCCCTCTCCTTATCTAGGCCAGATGAAGCAGTGGAGAGAGGTGAGGAAAACTCCTCCAGTGGGACACATGGGAGGAAAGACAGATCTAATCTGAAGTCCACACACAACAATTAAGTATCAGTGAAACACTCTTTGTTTTTCCTTCTCTTCTACATTCTAACATGTTTTTGGTACATGACATGGGTGTGACCTGGCCAGCTGAGGGTATGATGTTATTAAGACTAATTTTTTTTTTTTTACTCATAAGGAGCTTGTGTTCTCTAAGAGATATAAAATTGAAAAAGACAGATATAGTGAATAGAACTAGTTCTCAGAACTTTCCCAAACAATTGTGCGAGTAATCAACTGATTGCCTCTCAGCTCTAAATTTTACTCTTCATTTTCTGCTCTGTAGCAATATTTCTCCCTTGCCAATTGACAGGATGTCAAGCTTTGTCAGAAGAGAGTCCCAGAGGGACAGTGGAGAAGAAAGGAATTTTTCTTTTTCTGGCAGCAGGGTGCCCCCTGGAGCAAGTTCCTGGAGTAGAGACGGTACTATGGCTCCAGGCTCCGGCAGCCCCCGATGGCCAGCAGAACATGGAAGTTCCCTGTGGACTTCTTCCCCTAGCATCTCCCTGGGAGGAGCTAAGCACTTCCAGCCTGGCAATTCCCTGTGAATGGCTTTCCCCACATGCCCTCAGAAAACAGCCCCTGGGGCTCCTGGGTGGCTCAGTTGGTTGAGTGTCTGCCTTCCGCTTGGGTCATGGTCCCAGGGTCCTGGTTTGAGCCCCACACTGAACACCCTGCTCGGTGGGGGACCTGCTTCTCTCTTTCCCCACTCCTGCTAATAAATAAAAAAAATATTAAAGAAAAGAAAAAAGAAAATGGCCCTCAGGGACGTCTCTGCTGTCCAGCGAACCTTGACTATGTTCTCAGCAATCAAGTCTGGATCCCTGGTAGGGACCTCTTCCAGATCTGTCTTTGCCTTGGAATCTGTATCTCAATGCCAGGCGAAGTAGTTGCTCTAGTAAACTGTTCTTTCTCTTTATAGCCAGTCCTCTGTTTTCTTCAATCTCCTGTTATAGTTAATAATTCTTTATAGTTAAGACTCTATATTAAACTTTGTCTCTTCAAATTACTCTGTGGTTTCTATCTCTGGATTAGACCCTGACTGATATAACTATTAAATAGTAATTTAAATGGTATGCTTCAGAACATAATTATGAAGAACATCACCTTTTAATATTTGACAAGCAGGTCATTTTTTCACAATTATTTCTGAACCTGAGAAAGATAATTGAAAGCAATCTTTTCCATATGTATTATATGTTAAGCCATTTAAGTCCATGAAAATGAAGCATCCTGCTCAACTCTCAAAAGGTTTTGAGTAAGAGCTGGAAATATGATTTGATAATGTCACCAATTTTCAAATGCTTTAGTAGAAGAGTTTCTGAAGGATGCTAAATCTATGTCATTAAAACCAGTGACAGGGATTCAATTTTAATCTGCCTGAAAAATTGCCTGAACTGCTAAAAATGGCTTCTCTCAAATGCTTACTCTCACCTTGGGAATCTCTGCATATTTGTGGCTAAAAACTTCAGCAAAATCAGGACTCGACACTGGACATAATGGAGATTCTCCAGAACATCCAGATGTTACTGGAATAAATAGTCTGATGGGTACCTGAGTCATTTTCTTGGTGGCTGACCTTTCCTGAAATTTAGCTCCATTCTTAGTAAATCTGGTTCTAAGAAAGCTTAGAATGATCATGTATGATTTAACGGATATGTCCTCAAACACTATAAATTCCAGAAAAAGAACCCACATTTAAAAACATTACTTTTGTTGGGACGCCTGGGTGGCTCAGTTGGTTAAGCGACTGCCTTCAGCTCAGGTCATGATCCCGGAGACCCGGGATCGAGTCCCACATCGGGCTCCCTGCTCGACAGGAAGCCTGCTTCTCCCTCTCTCACTCCCCCTGCTTGTGTTCCCTCTCTGGCTGTGTTTCTCTCTGTCAAATAAATAAAATCTTTAAAAACAACA
>PITA01035703.1:0-10246 GCA_004023965.1 Spilogale gracilis | reverse complement strand
TTTTTTTTTTTTTTAAAGATTTTATTTATTTGACAGAGAGAAACACAGCCAGAGAGGGAACACAAGCAGGGAGAGTGAGAGAGGGAGAAGCAGGCTTCCCGCCGAGCAGGAAGCCCGATGTGGGACTCGATCCTGGGTCTCCGGGATCATGACCTGAGCTGAAGGCAGTCGCTTAACCAACTGAGCCACCCAGGCGCCCCCTGTATATCATTTCTAAAAGAGAATTTGTATTCATTTCAATTAATGCTGTTAATGACTTTATCAAGCACCTGTACAATGAAGATCATTGCGGTTAGAATTCTAGGCACATTAAATAATCTGTGACCTGGTCCAAACCATAAAGAGGCTAAAAGTCTTAGAAATGTTCATAAAAATTACAAATCTGTAATTAAAAATTATGAAGCAATAAAACTACAAAATATGAAGCAAAGATGTTTTTTATATTTTCAATTTTTTTTCTAAAAGACATTTGAAACACCTAGAATCCAATATACTATTTTTCACATCTCCTGTATATTTCATTCATTTATTCATTCATTTGGTTGTTCATTCATTCAGTATTTACTTAGCAAATATACATAGAAGGTGACCATAAATTCTTTGTTTATAATCTAAGTATAGTGAACATACAATGTCATTTTTGTTTCAGATGTAGTACATAGTGATCCAATAATTATATACATTACACAGTGTTTACCATGATAAATGTAGTTACCATCTGTCACTTACAAAGTTATTATAATAGTATGGACCATATTCCCTATGCTGTACTTTTCATCCCTGCTGGCTTCTTTTATAACTGGAAGTTTGAACTTCTAAATAGCCTTCACCTATTTTTCCTGTCCCCTTACCTCCCTCCTGTCTGGCATGCACCTGTTAGTTCTCTGTGTTTGTGAGTCTATTTCTTTATTTTGCTGCTGTTGTTGTTTGTTATTTGTTTTGTTTTTTACATTCTCCGTATAAATGAAATCATGTGGTATTTGTCTTTCTGTCTCTAACTTATTTTACTTAGCATAATACTCTCTAGGTCCATCCATATTGTCGTAAATATGGTTTCATTTTTTTTATGGTTTGGTAATCTTCCAGTGTGTGTGTATGTGTGTGTGTGTGTGTGTGCACGCGTGTGTGTGTGTGTGTGTGTAGGGATCACATCTTATCCATTCCTCTATCGATGGACATTTAGGTTGCTTCCATATCTTGACTATTAATAAATCATGGAGCAAAAACAGATGCATATATCTTTTAAAATTAGCATTTTTGGCTTTTTGGGGTGGTAAAGATCTAGCAGTATAACTATTAGATCATATTTTTTTCTATTTTTAATTTTTTGAGGAACCTCCATACTGTCTTCCACAGATGCTGCACCAGTTTGCATTTCTACCAACAGTGCATGAGGGTTCCCCTTTTTCCACATCCACATTAACAATTGTTATTTCTTGTCTTTTTGACGCTAGCCATTCTGACTGGCATAAAGTGACATCTTATGGTGATTCTGATTTGCATTTCCCTGATGATTAATGGTATTGAGCATCTTTGCATTTGTCTGTTAGCTCTCTGAAGGTCTTCTTTGTGAAAATGTCTATTTGGGTCCTCTGTCCATTTTTTTAATTGGATTATTAGGTGTTTTGGTGTTGTATGAGCTCTTTACATATTTTGGATATTAGTTTCTTATTGGATATTTCATTTTCAAATGTCTTTTCTCATTAGGTAAGTTGCCTTTTCATTTTGTTGATAATCCTCTGCTGTGCAAAAGCCTTTTAGTTTGATGTAGTCCCAATTGTTTATTTTTGTTTTTGCTTCCCTTGCCTGAGTAAATATATCCAGAAAAATGTTGCTAAGACTGGTGTCCAAGAGATTGTCGCCTATATTTTTTATGAGTTTCATGGTTTTAGATTTTATATTTAGGTATTTAATCTATTTGTAGTTTATTTTTCTGAATAGCGTTGACTATAAATTCATTTAAGGAATCCTGAGATTCTAAAGAATAGTGTTGGATGGACATTTTGACAGATAATGAAGGTCTTTAAATATCAAACAAGATTCTGGCTTCTGCTTCCCTTAACATATTTTTATGCTTGTATTAGAATGTTATAATGTTTTTTTTTTTTAAAACAAACAGTAGGGGAACCTGGGTAGCTCAGTCTTTAAGCATCTGCCTTTGGCTCAGGTCATGATCCCAGAGTCCCAGGATCGAGCCCCACATCAGGTTTCCTGCTCGGCCGGAAGCCTGCTTCTCCCTCTCACTCCTCCTGCTTGTGTTCCCTCTCTAGCTGTGCTTCTCTCTGTCAAATAAATAAATGAAATATTTTGAAAAATATTAAAATCAGACAGTAGACACTTAGTGAGCACCTCTTATTTTAAAGTCTAAGTCTGTGGGAATTTAAAAAAGCTCAATTACTTTTCCTGAACTCAAGGAAGGGGAAAAGGGATGATGCAAAGTTGATTACAATGCAATGATGAGTGCTAAAAATAGAACAAAACAACAGGTACTTTGAGAGATGGAAGAACACAGCAAAAACAGCGTGGGAGAGGTCAGTAAAGGCTTCTGGGAAGATAAAGTTTTCAAAGGGAGGAGGAATAGGGATAGAAAGGGTAAAGGACTGTGGTAAAGTGTGGCATATTTATTTTGTTTTTAAAGATTTTATTTATTTGACAGAAACACAGCCAGAGGGGGAACACAAGCAGGGGGAGTGAGAGAGAGAGAAGCAGGCTTCCCGCTGAGCAGGGACCCTGATGTGGGACTCGATCCCGGGTCTCCAGGATCATGACCTGAGCCGAAGGCAGTTGCTTAACCAACTGAGCCACCCAGGCACCTCTAGTATGGCATATTTAAATGTAGGTTCATTGTGATAGAAGGTAGGGAGGCAGGTAGAGAAAGGAAAGAGTTTGAGTATTTTAGGAAATTATTTCTTCAAATATATATATTTGAAGAATTATTTATTTATTTTGAGATATAGAGCATGTGTGGGGTGAAAGGAGGAGAGAGGGGGAGTATCTCAAGTAGGCTCCCTGCTGAGCACAGAGCCCCACATGGGTTTCGATCCCAGGACCCTGAGATCATGACTTGAGCTTAAGCCAAATGTTGGATGCTTAACCAGCTGAGCCACCCAGGCATCCCAGGAAGTTATTTCTTCAGATTGTGTTCCTCATTTGAACCACGAAAAAAGAAAATTACTTGAGTTTCTGTTTTCTTGGTTCTCCCCCAGATGGTATATAATGGCATTCTGGATGTTGAGGAGAAAGATAAACTCACTCACTACTTATCCTAAGATGCTATAAGGTATTAGGGCTTCAGTCTTGGAGGTGCTCCAGGTAAGAAAGGCCTAAAGATGACTAACCCGAATAAAGGCAATTGTTGAACCTGACTCTTTGGTGCAAAGTTTTTGAATTAAAATTACTTTAACTTTTGATTTTGTTCTTACTTCCTCTAGTATTTATAGACTTAAGGCTATTGCTCTGAGTTTGCATCTCTCTTTCTTTTCCGTCCTTCCTAACTTCCTTCTTATAACTTTGAAGAGTTCCTCATATAACTGGCCAATTAGGACTTTCTCCCCCTGCGTGGGCCCATAGCTTTTGTTCAAGGCTTTCAGCCTTAGTATACATTCTGTACTGTTGTGCCCTTCACATCTTCTGCATTAGATTTTAAGCAAAATTTTCACAGCCAGAATCAAAGTCATGGTCTCAGTCATGGTAAAGATGAAGTAACAATTGGCTCCAGAGACATGGTATTTTGGCTGATTTAAGAAAAGACTCTTTTCTCGGGGTGACTGATTTTCCAGAGTAAATTTTTATAGCTATTTTCCTTACAGTGGCCTTTACAGCGAAGGAAGCTTTCTTCCCTTTCTTTCTTTCTTTTCTTTTTTTGATTCTTTTTGTAAAGGTTAATGTCTTAGAATGTCCGCCAATGTGCTTTGTGTCTTTTATATACTTTTGCAGTTCTAGTTCACTTCTTACATTGCTGGCTGGGGAGTTAATTGGCATCTCTCATACATGATAAGTAACGCCTGAGAGCAGAGAAGAAGCAAATTCTGCCCTTTGACTTTACCAGTATGCTTTCTGTCAGCCAGGACACTGTCTTCCATTTAGAAAGCTTCTAACTCTTTATTTCAAAGGACTCTTGGCATGGATTAGGAATAAGTGGGGCTAGGCTCACAAAGGATGGCCCACAGGTTGGCATCTTCTCCTCATGATTCTGTGCATGGACCAAGAAAGGCAACTCTTCCATCGTCCTTTCAGTTTGTGCCACACTGCCTCAAGGAGAAAAGATTCACTACTTCAGAGAGATGCTTGTTGCTTCATCCAAACCCTAAAAATAAATTCTACACAATGCACAGCATTATCTAGGGAACTAGAGCCCACTGATTAAAAAAAAAAAACTAGGTTAAAGATACTAAATTTCAGGGGTGCCTGGGTGGCTTAGTTGATTAAGTATTCATCTCTGGATCTCATATAAGCTCTAGATCTTAGGGTTGTAAGTTCAAGCCCCACATTGGGCTCCATGCTGGGCATGGAGCCTATGTTAAAAAAACAAGATACTAAATTTCACACCTGGTGAAAGTTAATGTGGTCATCTTAGAATGATGCTCAATAAAATTGGACAGAGTCAATATCCAGAATAACCATGGCTTATTTTTTATGACTGTTGTGTGGACCAGACCCCATATTCCTCTGATATCATTTGGGTGCCTATGCTTTGATGAAATGCCTCCCCCTAACACACACACACACACACACACACACACACACACACACACACACACTTTCTCAGTTGAATAGCCACTGTCAGAGTGGTAACGATTGTTACCTCTTAATGATAGAGAAACAAACTGTTTTCTCACATTGTCTACTAGTATGTTATTATCATATCAATATGAAAAGAGTGAGTTCTGTGGACCACAAGACTGACCTATCAAAATTCTCCTGCTCCTGTGCATAACTGGTCTGTTTTTATGAGCCCATTGTAGGGAGATGATGGCTTGCTTGATGTAAAATAAAGTTTCCATCCCTTTGTTTTTGTCTTGACAGCTTCTGGTGCCACCATTGCTTTTTGGTAAATTTCATTACGTGATCTGAGCATCTAAATAAAAGATTCTTTTCTGCCAGCATACTGAATAAACACTACTCCTGCTCCTGGAATCCTTATGAGCGCCTCTGTGCATCAAATAGCTGCATCAGCTTTATCGGAAATGAGTTTGTTCTTGGGCTGGTATTTCTCAGTGAAGGGCATGTTTAGCATGGCAAGGCTAACTATGAAATCATTTTGAGAAGCGATACAAAAATCTTCCTGATAACACATCTCTTCCCAAGGTCTTTTTCCTTTGTAAAACAAATAAGTCAGATCCCGATTTTCCAAATATTTATAGTAGTAGATTGTATGCTTTTTACAGCTTGAAATTTCATGCTGCACAATTCTTCTGCCATTATTGGGATCCAACTGCATTTTTCCATTTCAATTGCACTTTCTTTCAAGTCATCAGGAGTTCCAGGAGAAATTAAAATGGGAACCAAGGCTCTTGCTGTTAAGTAATTATTTTGTGACCCTACTTGACACTTAGACATGGAGTAAATTCTAAGTGAAAGAGTATATTCAGACATTTCAGTGAAATGAATAGCGCCACTCTTTTAAGTTATTAACACATAAAAATTTCATCATATGTTTTCCTTTAATGCATTGGTTTAAAAATGTTGAAATGATAGCCTATGGGTAAATTATTGTGATTTTATTTATAACAATTAGGAACTTATATTTTTGTTCCGGTGATTTAAAAGAACATATACTGTTCTGCAGTTCCACCGAAAGTCTGTTACTTTCACATTTATAACTTACTACACTTGTGAGATTCTAACTGGCATTTATTAGCAGCAAGGATCTTGTACTTAAAAGCACTGAATTATTTTTATTCACAAAGGAACCCTATTAAAGGGTTTAATAGGATTTTGGAAGTTAAAAAAAAATTGTTCAGGCCATTTGACTTGTAATGATTCACCTAACAGTTCACATGAGATGACGCATGTTTGAGTCTTTTCAGTTCCTCGGCTATTATTTCTTCTACCAGATTTCACAGAGGCCAAGTTGTTGGTATGAGAGACAGAAAGGAGAAGGACACAAGGATGGTCAGCAGAGATGACAGTTCTACTCCGAAGGGCACTGCTGTTCCCAAGGGTACATTACCATGTGGCCACTTCAGTGGCACCTGTCTACTAGAAAGCTGTGTTGAGCGAGCACAAAGCATCCCAGCCAACTGGCTTCCATGTTACCATGCTTCCCACTGGGTTTGTGGCTTCAAACCCAGGCAGTTTTAATTCTTAAGCCTGAATGCACAACTCTGGGTCTGAAAACATATCAGAACTTTCGCCTCAAGATTTTTTTTCATTCAGGTCATTCATCACTTTCAGTGGCCACGTTTGAGGGCTACTGATAAAAAAAAGAAGGGCAATAATTTGGTCAAAGTATACAATTTTGTACATCTTCACTCTGCTTTCTTTCTCCTTCACTTTCAAAGCATTTTTAGAATGCACATGGGGCTGGGGGCTCAGAGACTTCCCGCTGGCATTCTCCTTTGGGAAGCTCCTGGCGGCTTGTGGACTGCCATGGAATTGAAATGAGCATGAGGTCATATGACAACACTGAGAGGGCATTAATCATGCACTCTGAGCTTAGGTAAATCAAGTCTTGATTTTTCACTCCTTTTTCTTTTAAATGGAGTAATAATGTCTTACCTATTTATTTCTTAGCACTTTTTGGAAAATAAAAGAGGAAAGCTTTTTAAGGCCACATTCAAATGGAATTTGTCATCATTTCTAGTATCATTATTGCAATGGAGGCCATAAAATGCACAGCTGGCTAAGCAATTTTATACTCGAAAACCGATTGTGTGAGAAAAGAAATCTGTCCTGATTCTCCCCCCTTCCTTCTTTATATTCCTCCTCAGAACTAAGAAGCCATGAACTTTATGTAAATCTTTTCTTGGGTTTGTTTTAGGAGAAGGGCCCAAAATATTGGCTTGAGGCTAGCATGTAAACAGTGTAAAATTTTCTACATTCATGCTATCTGTCTTCTGCATTTGTAGCAAAGAAAATAGTAAATACCAGCTTATTTATTAGTAAATATCCACTTAATTAATACTTATTGTCTATCATACACTGTTCTACAGGCCTTCTCTGCATTGTCTTTTAATTATTACAAGATCCTTGTGATAGCAGATGCTATGTTATCCTCATTTTATTTTTTAAAGAGTTGTTTATTTTAGAGAGGGAGAGAGAGTATGTATAAGCAAGTTAGGGGAAGGATATGCAAGAGGGAAAGGATCTTCAAGCAGATTCCCAGCTGAGTGTGAAGCTTAATGCAGTGTTGGATCTCACAACCCATGAGATCATGGTCTGTGATGAAACCAAGAGTTAATGTTCAACCAACTGAACCATCCAGATGCCCCTTATTATCTTTATTTTAGAGGTGATGAGATGAAGCTCAAAAGAGGTTAATTTATTTAGTATTCCAGGACTTGTAGATATATCAGAAAGGAAGCCGGGAAATTGCATTTTATGGTATATTCTTACTTCTTTGAAACAATTTTTTTGGTAACTATGTGAAAGTAAACAAAAACATCAATCAATATCAGTCTGGAAGGATCTGAAATTAGACAGCAGCTTTTGGTTAGTGGGTAACCAAACACAGCTGCTGGAGGTGTGATGTCATAGAAACACAGAAGCATCCAGGAAAGCTGGAGTAATTAATCAATAATGATTGAGACACGGGGCATTTCTTAGGGGAGTATTAACCATCTGGGAGGAGTTGACAGACCAAACCATGCTACAGGTCATTAACTACAGCAGTCATTATTCCTAGGAAATGTCTTCTTTTGAAGTTAATACTCTGGCTTGAATATACGTATTTAACACTGAACTGCTTGGATTCTTCTTGTACTGACTGGACTGAAGGGACTTTGATCAGGGCAGATCTATGAGAGAGGACTGAGAAAAATGAGAGCCAAACTATGTATGTGTAAAAAGGAAGGCATATTTAAATACATTAGACTCCATTTTTTGGTCGCTGAAATTAGAATTTATTTATCATTCCTTTCCCCTCAGTGTAAAGGAAAGTATGATATCCTCCCAATAAGGTCACATAAGCCAGTGTTCGTCTGCAGAGCTCAGCAAAGCAGTGCACCTGGATGAATGATGACCTAACATAAAGGCCAAAGATGAGGTAGAGTGGCAAAGAGAGGGAAGAAAGAGGGAAGGAAGACATAGTTTCAAAGAAAGTAAGCAGAAAGAATCGGCAAAATGGAAGGTATTAAAGAGAAGGTGAGAAAGTACAGAGTTCTAGTCACTTGATCTTTCCCTTTTCTCCTACTGGATCAGCTTCTGTATAGTTCCTATCTTCCCTAGTTGTTTCACATTTCTCACAGAATCTCTTATCACTCCCAGCATTCTTCAATAACCCTAACCCATTTCCCATCACTTGGCTCTTCTCCAGAAAATTTCCATTCCTAATGGACGCCAAGATTTAAGCAGCCCACACAGGCTGGTGCCTCAGAGCCTTTCAAATCAGGGCTCTGCAGATAGTGGTTCAAGAGGAAGGAGGGGCAGGTGCCAGCTCAGCTTTTCTTCCATTATTCTACGGATTTCCACTCTGGCCCCAGACTTGAACAGCCCCCTCAGAAGAGCAGCAGCTCTTCAGGCCATCAAAGTCTCACTTCTTGGAAAGTAGTTTAGCCTCTTTCCCTCTTTCTGTTAATACTTGAGCTTGTGCCTTGCTGGTTGGGAAGAGAATGTCTTACTTTCCCCACCCCAAGAAACAATCAAATTTGCCTCTTTCACAGGTAATATTACAGTCTCTCTTTGAGAGAAGTTCCGGTAAAAATAACTTTTCCAGTGATATTTTAATACCTCATATAGATGGATCTCTTGGGAAACTTTAAACTGGCTTTCTCAGTAATTTTATTAACCAGAGGGGAACTCCCTCATCTTCCATTATCTCTTTCCTCTTTCAACTCTACTCCCACTCCATATCTCTCTCATACATACACACCTATAAACAGATTTTTTAAAAAAATTGATCCTGATTTGTCAACTGTGCTTTTGATTTTATACTTTTCTATATCTTTTAAGAGTATACTTGATCAATTATAAGCTCTATTTCTACAAACATCAAGTCCATAGTCTAAGTATTCCTACTTTTCAAAATTTGAAAACTCTTTTTCTTTTGATCTTATGCCCTCCTATAGCTATCATCCTGTCTTTCTTCTTATAAACCCACAATTTTGACAATTACACAATAATTTATATTGATTATTAAGTATTTGATTCATATTAAGTACTTTAACATTTATAATTTTATGAACATCTCAAAATAGTCATAAGTAATTAATGTAGTTTCCATTTTAAAGATGGAGAAACTATCAGAGTGCCCGGGTGGCTCAGTGATTAAGCCTCTGCCTTCGGCTCAGGTCATGATCCCGGAGACCCGGGATCGAGTCCCACATCGGGCTCCCTGCTCGACGGGAAGCCTGCTTCTCCCTCTCTCACTCCTGCTGCTTGTGTTCCCTCTCTGGCTGTGTTTCTATCTGTCAAATTAAAAAAAAAATCTTAAAAAAAAAAAGATGGGGAAACTATCATCTAGAAAAGTTAATTAGGTCACACAGAAAATAAGAAGTTGATCCAGGATTTAAAGCCACAACTGTCTGAATCTACAGCTTTTAACAATTACAGTGTAGTTCTCTGATGAGCCTATACTTGTTTTCTGCACTTCCCTAATTCCCAGACTCCAGCAGGAGACTAGTGATATCCTGTTGATACTGTCTAATGGCCAATGTAATAACAAGTATTTTTTTGCAGCACTTGGCTCTGTGAAACTTTTTTTTTTTCATTTCTGTTGATAGCATTTTGTCCTGGTTATTTCTTATTCTGATCACTTCTCAGTCTCCTTCAATGGCAGTTTTACTTCTTTTGCTCCCTGTAGGTTAGTGTTCCTTGGGTTACAGTCTTGACCACAATGATCTTGTCTACACTCGTAGTAGCAAATCAGTCATTTAAAACTCTATCTTCAGCCCAGAGCAATCTATACTTTCAATGCCATTCCGATCAAAATTCCACCAACATTCTTCAAAACGTTAGAACAAACAATCCTAAAATTTATATGGAACCAAAAAAGACCCCGAATCGCTAAGGAATTGCTGAAGAAGAAAAGCAAAGCTGGGGGCATCTCATTACCTGACTTCAGGCTTTATTACAAAGCCGTGATTAC
>PITA01035702.1:0-10247 GCA_004023965.1 Spilogale gracilis | reverse complement strand
ATGGAATACTATGCCTCCATCAGAAAGGATGAATATCCAACTTTTGTAGCAACATGGACCGGACTGGAAGAGATTATGCTGAGTGAAATAAGCCAAGAAGAGAAAGTCAAGTATCACATGGTTTCACTTACTTGCGGTGCATGAGGGGTAACCTGGAGGACAGTGGGAGAAGGAAAGTAAATGGGAACTAGGGTAATCCCGGGAGAGAAACGAAACAACAGAGACTTTGGACACAGAAACAAACTGAGGGACTTGGAGGGAGGGGGGTGGAGGGATGGGAGAGCCTGGTGGTGGGTACTGGGGACACCTAAAGCGTGGATCACCGAGTGTGGGGAAATGGGGAATGAATCTTGGAATACTGGGGAAAAAAAATTATGTAACAATAAAAAAAATAAAAATAAAAAAAATAAAATGTTATTTTGTTCATTGCGAAAAAAAGAGAAATACTAAATTACCATGTTGTACACCTGAAACTAATATAACACTGTATATTAATTAGAATTAAAATAATTCTTCTAATTTTGTAATTTATAAAAAAGAATGTGTTTTACTTTTCAAACTTTATTGAGATATGATAGACATGCAAAAGCTGTATATATTTAATGTCTACAACTAAATGAGTTGGAGATAAGTATACACCCAGAAAGGCAGGATTTTAAATACTAGATCTGTGGAAAGATGATCATCAAGTAGTTGGAAATTTAAGTTTAAATATTAGGAAAGAGGTTAGTATAGAGATATAAATTTAGAGACATTGCATGAGAAGTCCACTATTTCCCATGACATACTTTCCTCCCATACATATACTTCAAATACACTCAAACATTCAAGTTAAACATTGACTACCTTCTATATTACAGGTGTTATGATACTACTACAGGCACTGAGGCTATAAAAATAAATGAAACATGTTCTTTGGTCTCTGGGAGCTTACATTCTAAAACCTCCAAAAGGTGGGTTTTGGGGTTTTTTAGGAGGGAAGGGTCAAAATCTCACAATACTATAAAGTATATCTGCTGTTGTTTATAATACTTTTCTTTTTATTCCTCTAAACTTACTTATAAAAGGGATTTGTTTTATTCTCTAAGTAACATCAAAAGAAAACAGCAATTTCTGATTAGTGACAGAGTATTGAGGAAGGTCATCCCAGACAATACCACAGTTTTCCAACCCCAGTCTTAAACCCAGGTATAAAAACACTGCCTTTTACATGAAATTAATGTGATATGGGTATTGTTAAGAAAATCAACAGCTCTCAATTTAGTCCTCAATGTTTTAGGTTTCTAATATCCCTATGCATACTTGAAGGTGTTGAATTGTGTGAACAATTCAACAGTTGTGGCACACTCCTTACTTTCTCAATTCTAGAAACTTCCTTCTGCCATAACCTTTCTGTGGAGGAATACATTGATTCAGCAGGCTTTGGCTGTTCAAACTGAAGATTTCCAAGAAAAGAATATTTACAGGATGGGACTTTGGCTGGCTTCTTGGAATGATCTGTCAAATAAGAGTGTTTCTGCATGCTTAATTAAGGCCATGGGCCATACCGTACCAATTTGTCCAGAAGGTTTATTGCTAACAACGTGACTTATGGTGAACATTTATTTTGTTTTTGTTTTTTTTTCTCTAGGGAGTTAGAGCTTGAATATCCAAGGTCAATCGTGCAGGGGCTACATGCCTACATGACTGACTGTCAATAAAATCCTGGACACTCAAGCTTGAGCAAGTATTGCTTGGCAACACTTTGCATGTGTTTTCACACACTGTTGCTGGGTAATTGTGTCTCACATGACTCCACTGGGAATAGACACTGGGAAGCTTATGTCTGGTTTCCTCAAGTTTTGCCCTGAGTGTCTTTGCTGATTTTATCTTGCATCCTTTCCCTGTAATAAACCAAAACTGTAAGTATCAGAGCTTCTGACCGTGATTTCATCTAGTGATTCACTGAGGCAAAGGATAAATGGGGACCTCTGACACATCATCCTTCAAAATCAAGGACTTTTCTTGTTTCCATAAATTGTCTGGACTTTATTACTCTTCTCTCTTTTTCCCACCATTTGGTAGGGTTTAAAGCACCTCGTCAATCCCCACAGGTAAGTTAATTGCAAAGTCTGACCTGATCAATAACAACCACGAGAGGTTCCTGGGTGGCTCAGATGGTTAAGTGTCTGCCTTTGGTTCAGGTCAGGATCCCAGGGCCCTAGGATCAAGCCCCATGTAGGGCTTCCTGCTCAGTCGGGAGCCTGCTTCTCCCTCTCCCCTCTGCTTATGATCTCTCTCTAATTATCTCTCTCTCTCTCAACTAAACAAAATCTTTAATAATAATAATAATAATAATAATGACCAAGAGGTCTCCGACATCAACACTTCAAGGAGAGGGCTATGTCTGACTTCTGTTTCATCAGTCAATGCCACCCAGTCCCAGCAATAAACAAGGTCATGTCTGGTCTTGGCTACTGCTTAAATGGCCAAACAAGTGGCAAAGGCACCTCACCACTTTATATATTACTACAACCAAGCTGCCAACAGATCGCTCCCAGCAATTTTCTGCTGCCAATCCTTCCATCATCTCTTTCTCAGAAACTGTACACAACTCTGCACAGATGTAATCCTCCTGAAGCTGCAAAAGAAAGGGCCTTGTCCTTACCCTACAGTAAGTCTCTTAAATAGGATGTGACTCCACCTGGGAAGCATGACATAGATAATTTAGCAGCAGCATTAGAAAATGATTTCAAGGGGCGCCTGGGTGGCTCAGTTGGTTAAGCGATTGCCTTCGGCTCAGGTCATGATCCCGGAGACCCGGGATCGAGTCCCACATCGGGCTCCCTGCCCAACAGGAAGCCTGCTTCTCCCTCTCTCACCCCCCCCCCCTGCTGTGTTCCCTCTCTGGCTGTGTTTCTCTCTGTCAAATAAATAAAATCTTTAAAAAAAAAAAAAGAAAATGATTTCAATATAAAAATATACCTGGAATGAATTCTCCATAAATTCATTCTCATTGATTTGCACTCTGCTAAGCTTTCTTGAATGGGAGAGAAAGAGTTGGAAGCATACTGCATGTAAAAAATTACACAGAACCCACAGCCTTCCTTGTATAACTGTTTAAATTGTTGGATTTTATTAGTTATGTGCTTTGATGCTCTCTGGCTCCTATCCCCACAATTCAAATCTGTGACCTATTATTTTATTTTCTAAGAAAAGGCTTTGTGATTTCCTTACCCTACAGAAGTGGGTAACACATGTGAAATGCTATGTAAATGATACACACCCCAATCTTAAAATGGCTCAGAGTCATAGCAGTGGGTAATAGGAAATTAAATGTATTCCTCATTTTACCATTTCTTCAAGTGAAATTGCTTATCTCAAATTCGTACTGAATGCATCCTTGTACTCCATTGATATGAGTAGTCACTAAAATAAAGGTCAAATCCTCATCTTATACAGTAGTCAAACAGTCCAGTGAAAAATTTCTAACACATATTAAAATAGGGATGTTCTTGAGAAAATCTTAACCTTTATTTGTAAGTCTCCCAAACAGCTTCTCATCTATAAACCACTCAAAGTAATTACATGTTTTGTTGAAGACAAGCAAAAGAAACAAAAATATTATGACAGAGTCAAGTGGACCTGGTTGGCTCTCCCTTACTCTCATTAAAACAAGTATTTATTTGTGTATGTGTATATTATATGTATATACATGTTTTCTAAACTAAAAGGAGCATTCTGGGTCTTTTTGTTTGTTTGTTTGTTTTTAAAGTAGGCTCCATGGCCCAGCATGGAACCCAGTGCAGGGCTCAAACTCACAACAATGAAATAAAGACCTGAGCCAAAATCAAGAGTTAGAAATTTAACCAACTGAGCCACCCAGGCGCCCCAAAAGAAGCATTTTCATTTATAAGCATATCTTCTGGAAGTGCTGTGATTCTTATTACGTAAACGTTAACTGCTTGGAATCCCAGGCACACACTCAGGTTCATTCCCTTTCTCCTCAGGCAGTTTCCAGAATCCACAACATTTTCATTTTAACAGTCCTCATTACTGGTATCATTTAATACTTGAGGGTTTGCTCAAATCAACATCAATCTTGCTGATCCTGCAAACACTTCTTTTGTTGATACAACACAGTCTGAATCCATAGCTACTAAATATAAAAAATTTTAAATTATTCCTTCACCTATCATGTCACCATGTACTAAGAACACTCTGTCAGTCACTCAGTCCTGTCACATACATACTGTATCCTCCTGAAGGCATTTAACCCCTTAAACTCAACCACTGTGAAGATGAAAATGTTTGTCTGGAAGACATCCTGTTGGAAACATCTGATTCATACTTCTTCATTAACAAGTAATTTTTTACTACAAGTAAATCTTAACTAACCAGAAAAAAGCCTTGTCCTCATAAAAAGCAATAAAAACCCATTCAGAATAAAATTTATTTTTAATTAATCTTTGAATGTCTCTAGAGTAAAGTAAGAAAAAAAATCTCTTTACTTGATTGGAAAACCTCATGCTCACGTTACGCTGATTCTGTAGTGGGACATATCGCTGGATAGGATCAATGTCTTTAGGACTGATTAATTCATCAGCTGGAAAAAAAAAGAAGGGAAATGACATTATCAAAAATGCATCTGTACAACACTATAAACCAACTAGACCTAATAGCAACAGAATACTTCATCTAACAAGAGCACAATATATATCCTCCTCAATGCACACAGAATATCTTCCATATACTAGGCCATAGCACAATCCTCAATAAGTTTAAAGAATTAAAATTATACAAAGTATGATTCTGACCACAATAGGATGAAATTAACAACTCCTAAATAACCAATGGGTCAAAGAAGAAAACAAATGGGAAATTAGAAAATAGTTTCTAATACATGTTCTGATGAGATGATTGAAAATGAAGACATAATATACCAAAACTTATAGATGTAGCTAAATCAATGCTTAGAGGAAAATTTGGAGCTGTAAATGCTTATATAAAACAGAAGAAAAACTTCGAATCGGTAACCTATCTTTCCAGCTTAAGACAGCAGAAGAAAAAGAGAAAACTAAGCAAGCAGAAGGCAGGAAATAGTAAAGATTAGAGTGGAAGTTAATGAAATAAAATATAGAAAAGCAAGAAGGAGTGTAAGTGAAACTAAAAGTAGATTCCTGAAATCTTTTAGAAATCTACAAAAGTAGATTCCTAAAAGTGGACAAAACTTTAGCTAGACTGACCAAGAGAAAAAGAAGACTCAAATTACTAAATCAGGAATGGAAGTTATGAACATTATCACTGACCTTCAGGATTATATGACAACACCATGAACAAATATGTATGGCAATAGTTTAGATAACCTAATATAAACTGATATTTACTTATTTGTTTTTAAAGATTTTATTTACATATTTGAGAGAAAGAGTGCACACACAGAGGGAGAGGGAGAAGCAGACTCCCCACTGAGCAGAGAGCCCGACATGGGGCTCAATTCCAGGACCCTGGGATCATGACCTGAACCAAAGGCAGATGTTTAACCAACCCAGCCACCCAGGGGCCCCTATAAACAGATTTATAACAAGTGACTGAAACCTTCTGGAAAAAACAAACAAAAACCCAAAAGTTCAGGGGCGCCTGGGTGGCTTAGTTGGTTGAGCGACTGCCTTCGGCTCACGTCATGATCCTGGAGACCCAGGATCGAGTCCCACATCGGGTTCCCTGTTCGGCGGGAAGCCTGCTTCTCCCTCTCTCACTCCCCTGCTTGTATTCCCTCTCTGGCTGTGTTTCTCTCTGTCAAATAAATAAAATCTTAAAAAAAAAAAGATACATAGAATGGAACATTTTTTGACCATAAACAGAATTATGATACATCAATGAACCTTGGAAACTGGCTATGTGAAAAAAGCCAGTCAAAAAGGCATTATATGATTCAATGTATATGAAATGTCCAGAATAGGACAATCTACAGGGGTAGAAAGTAGATTAATAAGTGTCCAGTGTTGGGGGAAAGGGTGAAGTGATTAGGGGTGAATAGGAAGTAATTAGGTATGAGATTTTTTGAAGGGTGATGAAAATATTCTAAAATTGACTGAGGTGATGGTTGTACAATTCTGTGAATAAACTAGAAACCACTGTATTTAAACTCTGAATAGGTTAAGATGTAGTATGTAAATTATCATCAATAAAGCTGTTCTAAAAATAATGTATTTCCATTTTCTCAAGAAAGGAAACCAGTTCATGAAGGAGAGACAGAGTGTTTCCTGATATTAAATTCTAAAAGATTTCTGAGACAGGGCATTTTTCATGGAGCACTAACCAGCACGAAAGCAATGGCTTCAACTGCTGTTGTACTGTTGTACTGCAATCCCCTTTCATCTGGTAGTTCCTTGTGGCAACTATGGATAAAATCCAAGGACCTAACAATGAAGGCAATTTAGAGTGTTTAGAAGGACAGGGTGGGGAGAAGATATTAAGTCAGTGGTTCTTTGCCATCTTCCACTGTAACACCCCTCAGAGAGATTCAGAATCTAAGGTTCAATGCGGGGAGTCTCCATGGATGTGGAGAGGACTATGCTAGGAAGGACTGGTAAGAAGAAAACTTTGAAATGTACTTCTGCATAACCTCATTGGAGTGCAAGTTGGCAGTATCTCTCCAAATTTACAGCAGGCATACTCTGTCCCAGCAACTGCACAAGTATAAGGTTATTTTAGTTATAGTCAGACATGTAAAGGTAATTGAATAATAACATAAAAAAAGAATCTAACTTCTCCCAAAGTGAATCAGCACAATTTTTGCTGCACTTAAGCTATGAAAATGTCTTCATTTCATATTTGATCTTCAGTTCTTTACTGATTACATAAAAACGACACCATGCTGTTTCGTATAAATTTACTTGTGCATAATATTTAGTAAAAAAAAATACATCTTATTTTCCATAGTTTCTTAGGTACTTCTTTTAGTCGGTGAATAATTCTGAAAAACAGAGCGGAGCGTCAACTACAGAAACACTTGTAAATTTCTTTGCCGCTGGGGTAGTTTCTCATTATATAGGTCTTTCTATTCTAGGGTAACTTCAGGGCACGTATGCAATGTTATCCAATAGACAAAGCCACCTAACTCTTGAAAGATGTTTTTAATAATAATAAAAGTGATATTAATGATAGCATGACAAGAAAATGGAGGAACAGTGCAGAGACTGTTGCCTCTGCCACAGCAACACTTAGTACCAACTGTTCCTAGCCTCATTTGAGCAGTTCATATATACTAATTAATTAGCCCTCACCACGACCTTGTCATTTTATAGATGACAGGAGGCATGGAGAGGTTCAGTAACTTGCACATAGCAGGTAAATGACAGAGCTTAGATTCAAACAGTCAGTCTCTCTCTTGAGTCTGCACTCATAACCCAGACTAAGCTTACACTTTAACAACACTGACACCGTATATAACACAGATGGAAAATATACCGAAAGGAGAAAACATTAAACAAATAATTTAGACATTCATATGTTATATTTTTCCTATTCAGATCACAGAACATTCTTCTATCTGAAAAAAATATACTTTTGCAAAATTTAAACCAAATCAATATAGGCTTAATTATGCCAAATACTGCCATATAATTTCTATTTATTAATATCAGTTGAGCTCATGAGGCAGGGTTGATTAGTACAATGATATTCTAAATAGCACCAAATTATTTCCCTATCTCATTTGTCTGATCATTGAGATGTGAAAAAATTTCCACTACTAACAAGCATTTTATATAATTAATGTTTCTCTGTCTTTCTATAGAAATGAAATTCTATCTTTATTATTTTATTTATAAATGATGACAGAAAAATTAAGAAATCTGATATCCTTGGCAAGCATAAATGCTAATCTATTAAAACTGATATGGATCAGTTAACCAAGTTTTGAAAAAGTTTATTTATTTGCATTTCCTTCTCATTTCTCTATTTGTACTTCACCTATATATCTAGCTTGACATTGGAATTTCATCTATAACCCCACAGGCTGTATGCTTCTCAGTCATGGCCATTCCCTACTTTCTAGCACAGCATCTGCCATATAGTAGGTGTTCAAGGACTTATTAAACAAAATAATAAACCAGTGGGTTAACAAATTTGGAAACATCAATTGCTATAATCATTTAATTTCCATAATAGTAAAAGTGACTAATACCGCAAAATATCTGGTTAATAAATGTATTTTTTTTTCAGTGTACTGACTTTTAACATCCAGGAGGCAAAAAAGAGTTCCTCACTATGCCGATTCCATAGTACTGGCTTTCTGGTGAAGAGTGAAAGCCTGAAGGAATGGGTGCCCAACCAACTACAGAATATTTAAAATGAAAATAAGGGAACAAGGATAAAAGAGCAATGGCTTTCTACATTTCACAGTATGGTACCAAACCTCACAGATAATCAAGCATTTCTATAAATAGGGACACACTTGTCTTTAAGTCTTTAGACAACAGATTAGGTTCATTAATATTTGGTTTTTTTTGTGCATAGAAATTTTATGAAAAATACATCAGGTTTACTTCAGTCATTATTGAGAGTAAAAGAAAATATTAAGAATTTTTCTTTAATAAAATGACAATTCAAAGGAAATTTAGCAGAGCAAGTAATTTTTTTACCATGATACCAAAATTACATAGTACACACTAAAATAGGCTTAGCAGATAACTTATAGGGTAAAATTATGTGCTTCAAAGCCTAACTGATTCTCAGCTGCAGTGACACATATTAGTAACACATATATTAAGAAATAAGCTACAGAGAAAAAGAAAATGTAGATCCTCAATCTCATATACTCTACCAAAAAAATTTCAAATTAATAAATGTTTTTTATTCAATTGACTAACAGGGATGGATTTCTTAAAATAAAATGTTAAATTCCATGGCCAGAATTAAATTGAAAAATATTGATAGATCTAATTATATAAAGATTTGAAATTTTGTTCATCAAAAAGCAGTGCAAACTGGGAAAATACCAAAGAGGTTTAGTACACCTAATATATAAAACATTCATGCAGACTGATAAGAAAACCGAGAAAAATCAAAGTTAGATGGGCAAAGCAAACTAAACAATTCATAGAGGACAAAAAATGACTAAGAAATAAATTTTTAAAAATAAGCATGTAAATGAAAACAGGATACAAATTAATATCTTTTATTGTTAGTGAGGTTTTTATTTTTAATGAGCATATTTATTGCCACAAAGATTAGAGGTGATACAATCACCTAGCAGACTCCTGAATAGATCAGTAAAGTGTCAGTCATGGGGTATGTAACCTTGAGTGAGTTGCTAAAACTCTTCTGAGCCTCTGGGACTTCATCAAAATAAAAAGCTTCTGTACAGCAAAGGAAACAGTCAACAAAACAAAGAGGCAGCCCACAGAATGGGAGAGGATATTTGCAAATGACACTACAGACAAAGGGCTGGTATCCAGGATCTATAAAGAACTACTCAAACTCAACACCCAAAAAGAAGATGAACACATCAAAAAATGGGCAAGAGACATGAAGAGGCACTTCTCCGTAGAAGATATACAAACAGCTCTGCTGAGTTATGACATATGGTATCCACCTCATAGAGAAGCTAGAAGGATTACCTAGGATAAAACTTATAAAGGACAGAACACAGAATCGGATACATTTTAAGGCAGGTATCATTAGTATTTCTGGGAAACATCTGATGTATGCAGTCTTTTCAGACTCTAGGCATCACTATTTTTATATTCAATCTTACTAATATATTAAAGGGTGGGATCATAAATATTTATACAAGTTTTATAGTCCTAGTAGCAATTCAACTAAGAATTTTAGTTTTTGGGTTTTTTTTTATTAGCTTCATTTATTTATTTTTTTTAATGTTACTAAAAAATTTTTTTTCCCGGTATTCCAAGATTCATTCCCCATTCCCCACTGCCAGTGATCCATGCTTGAGGTGGCCCCAGTACCCACCACCAGGCTCTCCCATCCCTCCACCCCCCTCCCTCCAAGTCCCTCAGTTTGTTTCTGTGTCCAAAGTCTCTGTTGTTTCGTTTCTCTCCCGGGATTACCCTAGTTCCCATTTACTTTCCTTCTCCCACTGTCCTCCAGGTTACCCCTCATGCACCGCAAGTAAGTGAAACCATGTGATACTTGACTTTCTCTTCTTGGCTTATTTCACTCAGCATAATCTCTTCCAGTCCGGTCCATGTTGCTACAAAAGTTGGATATTCATCCTTTCTGATGGAGGCATAGTATTCCAT
>PITA01035701.1:0-10253 GCA_004023965.1 Spilogale gracilis | reverse complement strand
ATTTCCCTGATAGCTAGTGACGCTGAACATCTTTTCATGTGTCTGTTAGCCGTTTGTATATCTTCTATGGAGAAGTAACTCTTCATGTCTCTTGCCCATTTTTTGATGTGTTCATCTTCTTTTTGGATGTTGAGTTTGAGTAGTTCTTTATAGATCTTGGATACCAGCCCTTTGTCTGTAGTGTCATTTGCAAATATCTCCTCCCATTATGTGGGTTGCCTCTTTGTTTTGTTGACTGTTTCCTTTGCTGTACAGAAGCTTTTTATTTTGATGAAGTCCCAGAAGTTCATTTTCACTTTTCTCTCCTTTGCCTTTGGAGATGTGTCTTGAAAGAAGTTGCTGTGACCAATGTCGAAGAGGTTATTGCCTATGTTCTTTTCCAGGATTTTGATGGATTCCTGCCTCACGTTGAGGTCTTTCATCCATTTTGAGTTTGCCTTTGTGTGTGGTTTAAGAGAATGGTCTAGTTTCATTCTTCTATATGTAGCTGTCCAATTTTCCCAGCACCATTTATTGAAAAGATTGTCTTTTTTCCACTGGATATTTTTTCCTGCTTTGTCAAAGATGATTTGCCCATAGATTTGTGGGTCCATATCTGGACTCTCCACTCTGTTCCATTGGTCTATTTGTCTGTTTTTGTGCCAGTACCATGCTCTCTTGGTAATCACAGCTTTGTAATAAAGCCTGAAGTCAGGTAACAAGATGCCCCCAGCTTTGCTTTTCTTCTTCAGCAATTCCATAGGGATTCAGGGTCTTTTTGGTTCCATATAAATTTTAGGATTGTTTGTTCCAATGTTTTGAAGAATGTTGGTGGAATTTTGATTGGAATGGCATTGAAAATATAGATTGCTCTGGGCAGTATAGACATTTTGACAATGTTTATTCTTCTGATCCATGAGCATGGAATGGTCTTCCATCTTTTTGTGTCTCTTCAGTTTTTTTCATGAGTGTTCTGTAGTTAAACTATTATTATAAATGGCTATACAAAGGTACCTATGATATGTTGTTATAGAAATATAAAGCAGGTCACAGAACCAGTTTTGTATAATATTATTCTATTTGCATAAAAACAACAAAGTATATAATATATTTCTATATATATAAGCATAAAAATATTTAAGACTATACATAAAACTGTTAACATGATTGTCTCAGGAAGAATATTCACTGGTTCTACAATGTTGTAATTTTTTAAGACCCTAATGTAAGAAATTAATAAAAATATTTCACTTTAAAAATGTATTTTTTGGGGGCTCCTGGGTGGCTCAGTTGGTTTAGCAACTGCCTTCGGCTCAGGTCATGATCCCGGAGACCTGGGATTGAGTCCCACATCAGGCTCCCTGCTCGACAGAAAGCCTGCTTCTCCCTCTCTCACTCCCCCTGCTTGTGTTCCCTCTCTGGCTGTGTTTCTCTCTGTCAAATAAATAAAATCTTTTAAAAAAATGTATTTTTTTGAAGTGGAGAAAATGAAAAAAGAGAAAGAAAATAGAGGAAAGTAAAAAAAATTCATGGTTTTCAGAAAGATGACAATAGTTATTGGTTTTTCCTGCTATCCTGGGAAAAGAGTTTAGAGCTTATAGAGAACTAAATTCACTATTAGTGGAAGTAAATTATAGTAAACCCAAAGCTATAATTTTCCCTTACTAAAGAGAGCTATTTTCTGTGATTCCAAGAGAAATATTCAAAAGGAAAAAGAAAAATTTAAATACCTTTAAGATTGCTAATAAAAACACGTAAAGTTATTAAATTTAACAGAAAGGTGACTGAAGTATAAACTACTAAACAACCATCTTTCCCCTTTATTTTACTGGGGCAAGGAAGCCACATCAAGCTTGAAACACCTTTGATGTCCAAACTGTATATGTTCTGCCTAGTTTAGAGAGGAATAAGGTCTATAACATTCTAAATTCTAAAGCAAAGTTTCCAAATGTTGTTTAATATTGAATGGCAGCTTTTCTGAGAACAAATACAGTGCCTTTTGGCAAGTGTAATAAACTTTCTATGTCTCAGTATCCTCAACTGTAAAGTAGGGAAAATATCCTATGAGGTTTAAGAGAGAACCCGCAGTACTTATGAAGAACATGACAGCCTAAGAGGAATCATCAACCTGGTCATTATTTTGTCTAATGTATAGACTGTGATTTTAGTACTTCACAAAAATCTATTCAGGCATGAGCTGAAGTTTTAGACTTAAAAATATTAGCTCTTAGCTATTACACATACCATTTATGTCCAATATGTCTCTTTCAATTGTCACCAGTCACATACAAGATCCTAAATTTCTGACCTATGCTGATGACAGATCACCATCTATTGTGATGTCACCCAGTACTTTATGGTAATATTTCATATGATATTTTTTCTGGCTACAGTTTAAAGGGCACTTCCTGTCTCTGGAGCAAAGCCTACCACATTATCAAAATATGTAACTGAAGGATTACAGTATGACTTCCTGTGATTTTACTTCTGTATTGTTGCCGTAAATAGCAATGAGTAAATCTTCTAAATTATGTCGTAAGACTTCTTGTCCAAGAAGCAATATATTCTGCAATCTCATTGACAAAATTGTTAAACGACCATCCTTGCAGTTTTTGGGTCAGTGGGGATATCACTGTTATGAACCTAGGATTTACAGAACTCTGGCAAAAATTCTGAGGTATGTCGACTTGGATGGGTTTGACATACTACTCTCAGATTATATTGCATTTGTGGAAAAATCAGGATACCGTTTTGAACTAAATTTTAATCTTGAATTTACTGAAATATGTGTGAATACAATTCTGTACTGGGTTTTCGCCAGAAAAGGTAACCCTGACTTTGTGGAACTGCTTCTCAAGAAGACAAAGGACTATGTTCAAGACAGAAGTTGTAACCTGGCACTGATATGGAGGTAATAATCTCGTGTTTTCACCATAAAAGGAGAAAATTTCTCTTTAAAAGATTAATTTACTTCTTTTTTTCTATGAATGAATAGAAATTCTAATGAATATGCATATTGGCTATATATGGATAAGGAATCCTGACTTGATTGCTCATTTGTTTGTTTACTCCTTCATTCCTTCATTATTTATTCAATAATTCCCCCTATACATACATTATTATGTACCAATATTTTCTAGCAGTTCTGCTTTATAAAGTTCACATGTTAGTGCTCAAGGTAATGGCATGTTAGATTTCTCTAACTAGACAAAGACATTATTTTGGGTAATACTGTGATCTCTTCTTAAGAATACCAATAATGTATATCCATAGTGTGTATACAAAATGACTTTCAAAGTGTAATTCAGACTATACACCATATTCACTTAGTAATTGTTATTACACATAATAATTCCCCTTTTGTATGTTAACCACCGATAAATTTAACACCAGGTTATCCAGGGTTGAGCTCAATGAAGTCAAATACCTGATTAAGTCTCTTACGTCTCACATAGTCTGAAATGTCAAGCTAGCTAATGAATACTACTGAGGATCTTTTGGATTAAATATTCAATGTACTCTTTGGAAAGTTTGTAATAATTCTAAAGTTATTTATATTGCACTAACTCTAACTCACTCCACAGTTTGGGGGTAATAGTTTGATTAGAACCAGTGTGCAGTTGCTCACTCATTCAACAAATTATTTATATACCACCTTTCTATATATAACGCACTATACTAGCTAAGCACAATGATAGGAGCAAGAATGCAGTAAAAAACAAGACGGATAAGATCAGTTAAAGACTAAACCAATTTAGTTTCTGCCTGAAGCAGCTTTCTCTTGATAGTGTATCACTGTGATATTGGAGAACCACTAGATTGCTTTCCTTAATGATCACCTAAGTACATAAACTAATAGCTGCAGTCTGAAATATCAGTAAATAAAACCCCCAAATAGCAACTTTTGGTTGTTTTAAGGACCATTATATCTGTGTTAACTATCACAAAGAGCAGCAGCTTCTGAGTGTCACTAGCTGGGCTGGATAACACTTAACGTGTGTTCCTGGCAGGCCCAAGGAAAAGAAAAATGGGAGTAAAACAGGAAGAGAAGATTAATTTTAAAAACTTTTAAATGGTAAGCAAAAGGAAAAACTTAAAGGAGAGAAGAGACAATGAAATGAAAAGAAACACACAGTGGAATATGATACAGTGCCATTGACAACTGTCTTAAGTGACAGTTTTAAAGTCAAGAAGTTTTGACTTAATTAACACCCACAAGGTAAAATACATTAGTAGCCAATTCTATGTACCATGACATCCTCTTGAGCTCTCAAAATCATAGAATTTTATTTAGATTCAGATGGGATCTATGAATTCATCAGCAAACTTTCACCCTGGGCAGCAATTCTATGTTTAACACCCCTGGCTGATGCTAATATGGGCTCTGCTTGAACAACTCTAGTGGTAGTTAACTATTTTGTGAGGTAAACCATTCCTTTGCCCAGAGATCCTTCTGTTGCCCAGCTCTACCTGTTCTGTATCCCTCAAAAATTTTACCCAGTCCTGTGACTTTAAATATTATGTGTTTGCCAATGACTCCCCAGTCTTATCTCCAGCCCTGACCTTTCCTCTAAGCTCCAGATTCCTTCTACATAAAGTTGTCTGCTCAACATCTCCACAAAGAATCTCAAACTTAACAGAAATAAAACAGAATATTACTCTAATTCACACTCTCCCTGTCAAACTGCTCCTTCCCCTGAATTCCCTACCTGACTAATGGTTCCTTTTGTTCTATCCATTGTTCAAGACAGAAAACCAGGGTTTATTCTTCAGTCTTCTCTTTCTTTCATCAACATATTAGTAAGTCCTTTTGACTTTGTCTCTAAAACATATCCCAATTACACTTTTCATTTCCTCCATTTCTAACCTAGATGAAGTCACATTCATCTCTTACCTGCACAACTTCTATAGACTACTGAAGAGTCTTTCAGCCTCCACTCTTCCCTCTCAAATCTTATAATCTATTCTTGACTCAGAAGCCTGAAAAACCTTATAAAAATGTGAAATATGTTATATCACCCATGCTTAAAATCCTCCAAACTTTCCCACAACAAGTGAAATAAAATTCAGACTCAATACCTGTTTTTTAAAAGTCCTACATGATCTGGTCTCTCACTTTATCAACCAAACCTAATCGCATGTCATTCACCCCCTTGAACACTGTATTCTAGCCACCCAGAACTTTCTGTTTCTTGAACATTTTCAATTTCATTCCTGCCTGAAGGTCCTGTGATGATTGTTACCTCCAAGCAAAATAAGTCAGACTGCCAAGGATAAATATCATACGATTTCATTCATATGTGGAATCTCAAGAGCAAAACAAATGAATAAATAAACAGAGAAAAAGCAGAAAAAGACCCATAAATACAGAGAACAAACTGATGGCTGCAGAGGGAAGGGGATAAGGGGATGAGCAAAATGAGTGAAGAGGAATGGAAGATAGAAGCCTCCAGTTATGGAATGAATAAGTCACAGGAATAAAAGGCACAGCAAAGGGAATGTAGTTAATGATACTGTAACAGCATTGTATGGTGACAGATGGTAGCTACACTTGTGAGCACAGCATAATGTATAAACTTGTTGAGTCATTGGGTTGTACACCTGAAATGAATGTAACGTGAGTCAACCATACTCAAATTTTTAAAACTAAAATTAAGAAATAATAAAATAATAATAACTGTTCCCTCTATCTCTTCACTCAGATCTTCCTATGACTAGTACCTTTTTATCAGGTGGAACACAGTATAAATGTCATCTCTTCAGAGAGGCCTTCTCTGGTCTCACCACCTAAAGAAGCCACTGATTCACTACCATAGCACTATTTTAATTCTCTGCACAGCACCAATCATCATATGTTCATTTGTGGCTGTTGTTTTCTTTTTTTTTTTTTCAATTGATTTGTTTGTTCACTATCCACCGTCATTAAAAGTAAACTCCACAAGAGGAAAAACCCTGATTACTCCTCAACATTGAATCCTCAGTGCCTAGAACTATGTAGATACACTGCAAGAGTTCAATCAAGATTTGGTTGAGAGAAAAAGTGAATTTTTATGCAGCTTTATTAGATTCTTCTTACTCATGATGCACAGAAATCTGTCTCCATTTCTCCAATTCTGCCGCCAGAGCTACGGAGAACAAAATCTATTTATTTTCTCTCCTACATGAAAACCTCTCAAATATTTGAACACAGCTATTATGTCTCCATAATGAATACCTTAAGTTTATCTGTTCTTTATTCCTACAGCAGCATGATTTTTTGGTCACCATCCCCAGGATACACTCCAACATGATAACTTCCCCATTATAATAATGAAGTATCTAAATAGGTCCCGGAAGGAGAGGAGATAGAACTAATGAGGGAAAGGAACTTAAGCTTGTCCATGTTTACAACAAACCTACAACAGTTATCTAAATGCCACTGTATGACACACCATATGTGGCTAAAGAGAGATAATACCATTCAGTTAAAATAATAATAATTATTTATTAAGCATTTTCTTAAGTGCCAAATACTGTGTTATTTTGGGGGCAAAGCCACATAGCCATACTTCCTGATTTTGGAGAGCTCACAGACTAGTAAGTGAATCCTAAAAATTATAATTATACTATAAATGCAGAAACAGAGCATGTGCATGTAGAACAGAGAAAGAGGTTAACACTACTGGAAAGGAGCAGATACCTAAGAAAGCTCTCTAGAAGAGAAGATGTCTTAAATTGATTTTTAAAAGTTGAAAGGAAGTTTTCCCTTCCTTTAGCCCTTGAAGAAATATAATCTAGGCAGAGGCAGGATGACTAAAACCAAAGGAGATACAAACAACATGTTGTATCCAATGATTATCAGAATTGTTTATAATAATAATTGTCTAGACAATTCTGCAATTGCTAAAAAGTAAGATAGGAGATTGAGTAGTAGTGAAAGATGAAGCCTAGAAATGAAAGCTTGAAGTACTTTGTAGGTCATGCTAAGCAATTTAAAATTTACACCATAAGTGATGCCTAATCAGTGAAGGCCAGATTTGTAGTATGAAAAGATTCCTCAGCTCCTATTTGAAGATTAGACTGGGAAGGCTGGGACCAGAGGCAGGGGGACCAATCAGTAGACTTCTCAAACACTCCAGGTACAGTGGCAGCTCTAGAACTTCCACAGAAAAAGGGTTGTGAAAACAGTCTTATTGAAAAGAAGTACATGACTGGAGAAGTTGCTTGAAACTGAACTTGCATAGTAGGCACTCTGCTATCTTAGCCTCCAAGAGAATCTATAATAGTTTTAAGGAAAAGAACTAATTCTTCTCTGCCACCATCTTCTCCTACTTCTGACTACCCTTTGAACCACAACTGTCCAGGTAAGACATAACGAGAACTTAAACTAAATAGGGAAAGAAGAGATATTATTAAATAGAATAATAAAACATAGTGAGTGACTAGAAGCAGAGCATCATGGAAAGACAAGAGTTAATTTCAAATTTCTAAATTTTAAGACTCATTGATGGCCATATTAGTTTCCTCTTCTTGTAACAAATTGCCACAAACTTAGTAGCCTAAAATGATACAAATATATCATTTTTTTAGTTCTGGAAGTCAGAAATCCAAAATTAAGCTACTGAGCTAAAATCAAAAGGTCAGCAGGGCTGGTTCTCTCTAGAGCCTCTATAGAAGAGTGGCTTTCCTTACCAGTTTCTAGAGGCTTCCTGCATTCCTTGGTTCATGGCTACTTCCTCCATCTTCAAAGCCAGGATTGCAGAGTCATAGTTCCTTCACTGACCCTGATTCTATTTTTCTCTGACACATCTTATAAGGCCCTTGTGATTACACTGGGTCCACCTGCATAATCTCCCATCTCAAGATCCTTACCTTAATTACATCTGCAAAATCCCCTTTGCCAGTTTGAGAGGCCATTATCCAACCTACCACAGTGGTCATGCCACAAATCTATCAGGATTATTACAAAGGACCTAACCAGTTTGGGACATAAGAGTTTACACTGCCTAAGGGATAGCATCATCATGACGTGTCTTTCTCTTACATTCCACATCTTTTCTGTCACGGTATCTATTGGTTCTACCTTCAACGAATATGCAGAATTTGACCATCTCTGCTGTTATTGCCTTGTACTAGGTAATCTTCTTCCTCCTATCCCATAACAAATTCTCAACAGAGGTAAGATCACACTGCTTTTCTATTCAAAATCTCCAACGGTTCCTCCATTCCATTTACAGTAAAAGATGGCAGTCTTTTCAGTAATTGAAGTTATGGCCATGGATGAAATTTCCTGAGAAAAATAAGTCAAAAGAAAATTAGTCAAAAGGCCAAATCTTCTTTACTTAGTTGTTAAGGGTGGGGAAATAGAAACCAGTAAAAGATGGTTGAAAAGAAACAGCCAAAGAGGTAGGTGGATAACAGAGAAGATAACCTTACTAAGTTAGAATAAAACATGGTTCCAAGAAAGTCAACTGTCTTAAATATCAGAAATAAAATTATGGAGAGGAATCTCTTAAGTTTGGTGGCTAAAAATTAAAAGAAGAGTAGAAAAAATAGAAATAATTAGTATAGCTACAAAACTGAATCATTCTCTGCATGTCTATGTGGAAATATGCCCCATTTCATAAGCATATATGACAGGTTTTCAGATACAGAGGGTTTAGTTCATTAATTTCACATTTAAAAACTAATTCTTGCTGTGCTTGCCTTACTCCATCCATATAAGTACTGTTATAATTAACTGTCAGTACAGATTAAGCAAATTTTGGTTTATAGTAACATGCTCTTTAAACATGAGGATTAATCATGTCATTTGGGTACAGACTTTTAAATCTTATTTTAAGCCTATTTGAGTTTTAGTTATGTTTTCAACATTTTTGGTCCAAAATTGCTTCTAAAGGTAGTATCAGCCTTAATATTTTACCTCCAAATCTTACCAACGACCACTTGTGGTATCTTTGTCACCCAAGGCTCCTGAATTCCTATACTTAATAATATTCTTAGTTAAATATCTTAAGAGTGAGTAAGATCAGAGGTGGTTTAAGATGGTAGTATAGGAGAATCCTGAACTCATCTCCTCCAATGCACACACCAAGTCTACATCTATATATACAATTCCCCCTTTTAAAAAAATTGCTGAACAAATCCTTCAGAGCAAAAGATTAAAACACTGAGTCTCTGGGTGGTTCAGTTAGTTAAGCGTCCAACTCTTGATTTTAGCCTGCTTATTATTCTCTCTCTCCCTCTTCCTCTGCCCCTTTTCAGCCCCCCTCAAAAAAAAACAAATAAAAAAAAAATTAACAGACCATGTTAGATGGATGGGGGAAGCAAAGACGTGGTCTTGCCAAAAACCCTACCCCTGGCATGCCAACCCACTAAGAAGGGATCTCACAGATACAGAGCTTCTCTCTGAGAAGCAAGGGTTTTGTACCCCATATCAGACACCCCAACCCTTGGGACCTGCACTGGAGAGATTAGCCCCCAAAACACGTAACTTTAAAACAAACAAGACTTAAATTCAGGAGAAACAGCACTGTAGGAACTGGAGATTTCACTCTTAGAAGATTCACAAGCAGACACATTCACTTTGGGACCAAGTACAAAAGTAGCAGATTGAAGTGTTTAGACCATACATGAAAGAGATTCTTTTGCTAACCTTAAGGTATCTGTTGGAGGGGCAGAACCTGTTGAGACTTTCTAGGAACAAAGGTACCAGTGGACATATTTTCAGCATTCTCCCTCTACTTTGCTAGTGCTGGCACAGGTAGGTACCATCTTTGCACTATCCCTCTACCTTACTGCCTACAAGAAAATTACTTCATATGTAAGGACACACACAGACTGAAAGTGAAGTGATGGAAGATGTTTCATGCAAATGGAAACCCCCTTCCCCCCAAAAGCTAGGTTAATTATACTTACATCAGATAAAATAGACTTTAAAACAAAGACTGTAATAAAAGGCCAAAAAATGGGCATTATATAAAAAGGGCCAATCCAATGATAAGATATAACATTTGTAACTATTTATGCACCCAACATGGAAGCATCTAAATATATAAAGCAAGTATTAACAGACTTAAAGGGAGAAACTGACAACAAGAAAACAATAGAAAGGGGCTTTAATATATTACTTACATCAATGGATTGATCATTCAGGCAGAAATCAATAAGAAAATATTAACTTTAGTTGATACATTGGACCAGATGGACTATATAACATACTTAGAACTCTGCATACAAACACAGTAAAATATACAGTCTTCTCAAGTGCACAAGGAATATGCTCCCGGATAGAT
>PITA01035700.1:0-10249 GCA_004023965.1 Spilogale gracilis | reverse complement strand
TCTTTTTGCATTTAGGTTCTATTTTCAGAGAGATTTGCTTCATTTTATTTTGGATTCTTCATTAATAACTTTTAATTTGGCAATTATGCATTTCTATAAGTGCTTTTCCTTTGGTTCTCTGATTGCTCCTTTTTCTTTTTTATACCTAGAGTTTTATGTCGGGGTTGGGCGTGGAGTAGAGAAGAAAACGGCCCCCCTCAGCAGCAGCTGCCTGTTCCTTGGGGAGGAAGGGAGACTTCGAGGGATGAGAGCTGTCTGGGAGCATCCTGGTGTAGTTGAGCATGCCCTGATGGCTGGAGGGATGGACTGGAGTGTGAGGACGCCTCACGCCCCCCATCCTGCCACAGACTACGTCTTGGGACCCTGGGATGGAGAAAGTGCCACTTTCACTCCTGCTTCATCTGGGTCACCTCTGCTTGCCCCGGAAGGATCGCTGCTTCCTCCTAACACCCCAGCTGGAGGAGGTCATAGAGAGGGCGTGACCCCTGGATGACCTGAGATCTGCCCTCCCTGCCCCCACCCCCTCCAGGGATCCGAGGCTCCTTGCTCCCTCCACTGTCCTTGAAATGTACTTTCTGCCCACCACTCCCAGAGCCGGGGAGCTTTCGAGAACACAGCCTTGAGCGAGTAAGGTGTTCTTGAGGCTCTCTTGACTAAATCCATAACTAAACCCTATTAAGGCCTCTGGAGATCCTTTTAAGATTCTGGCTGGTGGTGCGGAGAGCTCCTCGTCTTGGAGCCCCCCCCAGACTAGCCTCCACAGGTGAGCCCTCTTGTTGCCTTGCTTAGTAAAGCAGCCACCTACCCACCGTGGGGTCAGTTTCAGGGGCCAGGGCAACTCCACAAACTGCTCCCCAAACCCCTCTTCTCATCATTTCAGATTATAGTATCTGAAAATAGGAGCTTTCCCTAAATTCTTTTCTGCTCCCTCAACAATCTATGCTGCCTTGAGGAACTTTTCTCCTTTCTTAATCTTTTGCTTAATTCTGAATTCTTTCCCAAATATATAATATTTCAAAGATGTATCACATTTAAAAATAATACTACAGGGGCACCTGGGTGGCTCAATTAGTAAAGCCTCTGCCTTTGGCTCGGGTCATGATCCTGGGGTCCCAGGAATGAGCCCTGCATCTGGCTCCCTCTGCCTCTCACCCCACTCTCATGCTCTCTCTCTCTCTCAAATAAATAAAATCTTAAAAAAAAAAACTGCAGGAAAAGTCCAGTGTATGTGTGTGTGTGTGTGTGTGTGTGTGTGTGTGTGTGTGTCTTGTTGGTGGGCTTTTATGCTAGGCTGCAGATGTGTAAGTAACATAATCTAAACACCCCACCTCCCCCACAGACCACTAGCTAGCTCCCTTTTTCCTATTTTGGTCAATTTCTTTAGAAAAGTGCCCATTGTTATGTATTTTGGCCCTGGATGTATAAGACACACATCTACCAACATCTTGGTCGAAGGATTTGGGGACAGGTTTTCTGGGGGTCACACTGATTCTCAGAGTCCAGTTTGCAGGGCTGGTGGCCCTCAGTCTTGAGCAGCCTGGCGTCTTTCTAGCTTTCCTGGGAAGTTTTTCTCTGTCAGCTGCTGCCCCTTTTCTCCCTCATAGGTTGCAGGCTGTGGTTTCCTTTGCCCAGCTCCAGAATTCTGCATTCGCTTGTTCTTCCAGAAATGTTTATAAATATTTCATTTGCTAATAGCTTCCTTCCTATCCTCTTCACTGTTGTGGCTTTATATTATTTTTGTTCTTTTAACATCTTTTTGATGTGGCCTTGGAAGACAGAGCAGATAAATATTTGTGCACCGTTTGCGATTTGGACTGGAAAATCCTCTGCATGTCTTTTTTCTCTCACTTGACATTTTGAAGATTTTATTGCATTAAACATCTTTTCCTTGTGCAGGTAATGCATGTACATATTCTAAAAATTCAAGAGGCCCCAAAGGGTTAGACAGTAAATTTAAATCTCTCTCATTCCTGTTTCCCAGGCATCCTATTTCTTGTGTGTCCTTCCAGAAGTATTCCATGCAAACATATTCTTTTTAATTAGAAAAATGGAAGCAGAAACACAGAAACAGGTTGCTTTGCACCTTTCCTTTTGCACTTCCCAACAACGCCTTGCCGTTCACATCCACAGCATAGAGCTTTTTAAAAATTACTTTTAATTGCTGCCAAGCATTTTACTCGTGAACACATTGTAACTTAACTTCTTCCTATAGGTTAACTTAAAAAACTGAAGGTAATTGGGATATAATACCTTATTAGTTTCAGGTTCTTACAAGTTAATCTAGATACTCCTCCTGTCTTTTGCTTTCATAAACAAAGCAACAATAAATTTCCTTTTACGCACAGCATTTCACACACGTGTGAGTAAACCTGTGGTACACTCCTGGACGTGAAATTGCGTCCTTGGGGCGGCTGTGGTGGTGTGTCAATGAACATTCACTCCAATCACGTATGAGACTGCCCGTGTCCCCACGCCTTTGGCCACTTTACCAGGTAAGATCCAATCAGAAGCCGGGCCGGCTCTTTAAGCAGGAAGAGTTTCATCCCAAGCACTGTTGGTTAGGTAGACGGTGGTTGAGAAGAGAAAAAGGCAAGACGGGAATACTTAGGTGTAGAGAGGCCGCGATTACATCAAGAGAACTAGTGAAGAGGTTGACATTGTTAATGTTTAAAAGCCGTTTGTTTGAGCTGTGCAGTGAGCTCGGGGGAACCCTACGGACCGCGACCAGACTTAGGAGGGAGCCCTAATAGGTTCGAGATGGCTCTCCCTGAGGACAAAGGTCATGCTGACTCTTGAAGTTTTGCAAAAGGACTCAGCTGGCCCAGTGGTCCAGCACCCATCAGGCTGCAGATGAGAAGAGTTGTGGGCAAGCGAGGAGGCCACGGGGGTGGGGGGAGCAGAGGGAGACCCTGCAGCTCCGTCACCTCCTATTGGCCGAGCCGAGGCAGGTGACACCGCACAGGTGCCCCTCGCAGTGCGCGCACGAGCTCCACAAGGTGTAAAGGGCCAGGGCCGCGGCTGATGCCGGGTCTCCCTCCAAGCTGGCGGAGCGTCCACCGAGTCCTCCGACTTCTCGCTGTTTGCTGGCCGGGCAGGTAAGCGCTCAGACCTTGTGATTTTGCTTAGCCTTTTTTCTTAGGATGGAGACTCGTTCTCAATATTTAAAATTGACTTTCCTTTCTATGAACCATCTTTTGTTCTATTTTGCTTGTGTGCATTTTCTGTTGCCGTTCTAGTTAGTTTTTCTTGGAGTACGTTGTAAGTCACAATTACTCACTTATCTTTGGATATGTGATGGACTTTCCATTTTTAGAGTTTAGCAATTTTTTTCCGTAACTTCATGGTCTTAGTTAACCTTTAGAGAGAACTTCTTTGAGATATAAAGTGCCTTGCCTTTTTTTTTTCCTACCGTTTTTATCATTTTGGCTTTAAAACTTAAATATTAGCTCAACTCGGAATTTTTCTTACTACAGGAGGTATTAACAGGTATTTTTTTCCCTGCTTTACCATCCCGGTATCCCAACACCATTGACTGAATAAACTAGGTTTTCCCCACTACTTTGGAAAATTAACCTTTATTTCAATTTCTGTATGGCTCTCTTTTGGTCTTTCCAGGCTTCCTAATCTATTTCATTGGCGTTAATTCCCGTTCTAGCTGCACACTGTTTTAACTTAGCTTCGTATGTTTAAATAGGAGTACTACTTGCTCACTTTCCCTTTTTAGAAACTTGATTTTTCTACATGGCTTATTTCACTCAGCATAATCTCTTCCAGTCCAATCCATGTTGCTACAAAAGTTGGATATCACATGGTTTCACTTACTTGCGGTGCATGAGGGGTAACCTGGAGGACAGTGGGAGAAGGAAAGGAAATGGAAAGTAGGGTAATCCAGGGAGAAAAAACGAAACAACAGAGACTTTGGACACAGAAACAAACTGAGGGACTTGGAGGGAGGGGGTGGAGGGATGGGAGAGCCTGGTGGTGGGTACTGGGGACACCTAGAGCGCGGAGCACTGGGTGTGGGGAATGGGGAATGAATCTTGGAACACTGGGAAAAAAAATTTAAGTAACAATAAAAAAAAAGAAACTTGATTTTTTTTTTCCTGTAGAAACATAAGCTTCTTGTTGAATTTTAAAATGTTTTATTGGGATTACGAAAAATGTAGACTAAAGAAGTGCTGACATTGCTACAATGCATTTTTCTATTTATAGAACATGGTACTTTTCAATAGGTTTCCTTCCCAAAGAACTATTCCAAGGGGTTACTCTGCCTCCCTCCTCTGCTGCCACCACCTTCTTTTGCAACCCCGTGCATCTTGGGGTCTCCCCCACACCCTAATTTAGTCTTAAATGCATGTAGCCCGGCTATGCATTGTTCAGAATTACGGCTTTTGTGGCTTTATGGAAGATGGGCGTTTGCACCCCACCTTTCCCAGTGATTCACGAGGAAATAGGGGGAGCCCTTAAACTCCCGTGCTACTTCACCACATGCTCACAGTCTGGGATCCCGCCACACTGACTTTGAAAAATCCAATGTCTATCCTGGTATCCTGGAGAACGTAGGACAGAGTGCCTCAGAGGGACTCTGAAGGCAGTTGTGGCCTCTGCAAGGCGTGTTCTCAGGCCCCTCTCGGCTGATCTGCCAACAGCATTTCTCTCCATGCCAGGATCCCTGAATGTGCTACTGCTTTCCCTTCTCCCACCTGTGTTCAAACTGGGGTATTTCCCTGTGGTATAGGAAAGCGTTCCCTGCCCCCCGCCGGAATAATAGGAACAATGGTTGCCGAGTCTCCATCTCTGTGTCTGCTTCCCTGAGATGGTGCCTGAGAATATGCCAGTGGTCTGGAAGTTCTCTTCCTGCTTCCCCTTTCCCCCATCAAGGAAAGGCCTCTGTACCCCCCATTCTCCATGCTCGGTGCATTCGCCTGGGGTGGAAAAGCCTTGGGGGGTGCAAAGTGCCAGCAATGTGTGGGTGAATGGTGGCAGAGATTGGTAGCAACTTGGGTGGCTCTGATTTGCTTTCATTAAAGCTGAAGGATTAAAGGGCTTGTTGGTGGACAGATGAACTTGTCAGCTGATGAACTCTTTGTAAGCAGTACACAATATAAGGAAAATGAAGGGTGTCACTGTTGTAAAACTCGTATGTATATCCACTTATATGTAGTTTCTCCAGTGCTCCTATTGAATACATTCGTAAACCTCATCTCCAGGAATGGTAAGTGTTCCTGTTTTTAAAAAACACGTCCATCTCAAACTCATTTCCTTCAAAAACTTACCTTTCAAAATTATCAAAACCACATACAAGTGAAAGAATTAGAATGATCTACAAGAAACTGTGTGTAGATTCTTATGGCCACTAGGAATGAAAACTTTGTTACAGAGCTGTCTAGGGTGATTAATAAAATTTCAAGCCTAGAATTTACATTAGGACAGTTCTTTGGGGGAAGTGGAACGGAAATGAGTTCTAGAAGGAAAAGGAATGAGGTAAAATTGACTAAAAGCTTGCTTATATATTTAAATGAAGTATACGAAATACTCTGGAATGTATTTAACAACATAAATTTTAAAATGTGAACATACTCTGCCAGTTACACATGTAATTGTTTAAACTTGTGATGAGAAACATTAGTTGCCAAGTCAAAAACATGTATAGGCAGATTTTCTCCAAATCTTGAGGATTCTCAAGCAAAAATCCCCTAAAACCCAGAAAAACCAAATTGAAGGCTGTTGCCCTAAACATTTACTGCAAACAAATGCCCAGTTTTAACTTGAAACCTTAAATATAGGAATGAATTAATGAATATATTTGGAAAACAGACCTCAGATCTAGTTGGAGTTTTGGGACACCTGTGTATGGGGGCCCTATTAGACCTTTCCTTGCTGGCATCTAGGCTTTTTAGAGGCTCCCGAGCCCATGCTAAATGGGAGGGGGAACTCCCTGCCCCCACCTCAGGGAGTCCCACTGAAACCTAAATTCCTTCAATCTAGGACCCACCTTCTAGAGACAAAGGGATATGGAAAGGCCTCCCACCTCAGGTGAAGTCCCCTTGCACCTGTGAAAATTTGCTGAACTACTAGATCACAAGTGTGACTGCCCATTTCCCTGGAGGAGCTGCAATCCACTGCAATTCCTCCCCCTTAGGCTCGCCAAAAGCTACAGAACCTGGTAGACCGCTGTATCCTCGACATCCTCTAGATTCTACACTAATAGCACAGGGTAACAATCTGGCCAAGTGTGTCCTCTTTTCATCTTGTCCTCTTCCTAGTACACACACTGTGTAAGGACTTGAATAATAAAACTAGATGTAAGAATACTCAGTGAGAAATACAGGGAGGATGAATCTTATCAGAATATGATCTGCAGAGACACATTAAATGTCACCTGCAACTTCTATCCTTCAACACGACCGGCTCAGATGAAATCTTTCATGCTTGATGATTTCATTCTGTTTTCCAAGTTCAATAGGAGGGCTTAAAAATACATCAGTACATTCGAAGGACCTTCAGATGATTTTCTAGTTTTCCACCCCCTCTAGAATCAAGGGTGACTTGTGCCAGGAAGTTGGTTTCTTCTCTCTGGAAACTCTCATAAGGGACTACATTCCAGACTCCCCAAAGGTGACCTTTCAGGTTTCTGGTTGCTCTCACTCGGATGTCTTCCTAGCTTCCCAAGCTGGAGAACTCCAGGACTTGCCCATTAGAGGACCTTACAGACTTTCTTATCCTAAAGTAGACATTCTTATAAAGAACCTAAGCACATCTGTATGCTTGCTGTGATGCCGGGCATGGCTGTTGTTGTTGTTACACCTTTTAAAATATGAAGGTTGTACAAAGTGATACATAGATAGGTCTTAATTGTGAAGTTAAAAAGCAAAGCACAGCAACAATCTATAACCATACCTATTGATCCCATTTACCACTCTAGATATATCTTATTATTTTCTCATATCTATATCTACATATCTCTATTAGGATCTCTCCTCCTCGATCTCTTTAAACACAGAAGTGTACAGGTATTTCTCAGCAACTTTCTTAAGCTTCATGTATTTAGGTGATCTTCCCTCTCTGAATATAAGTTTGGCTAGCTCCAGTCTTAAAGATTGCCTTACCAAAAAATTGCCTTTCAATATTGGTATTCTGTAACCCAAAAGCTTATTTTGAAGTTCCCCTCTGGATAGACCTAGTTCTTATTTCCTCATTACTTTAAAACTTGTTCAGGGATACTTGTGTATATAAAAGTTTTTCCTTTTTGCCTTTATTCTTGATACTAAGGAATCTTCTAGATCTCATTCAGATTCATGGTCTGTAATCCTTTACAAATATTTTTTCTTTGTATCTAAAGTTTTAATGGTGCCTTCAGTCTTATGGAAGTTAGAAGTCTAAATACATTTTTATCATTTTTGCTTTACTTTTTAGCATTTCTTCTTATAATCTTTATTACTGATTTAATTTTACATTGCTTTCTGTGATCATTTGAATTTTTTTTAGATTTTTTCATTGTTACTTAAATTTTTTTTCAGTGTTCCAAGATTCATTCCCCATTCTCCACACCCAGTGCTCCATGCAATAGGTGCCCTCAGTACCAACCACCCTCCCATCCCCCCACACCCTCACTCCAAGTCCCTCAGTTTGTTTCTGTGTCCAAAGTCTCTCTTGTTTCATCTCTCTCCCTGAATTACCCTACTTCCCATTTACTTTCCTTCTCCTACTGTCCTCTATATTACCCCTTATGCACCACAAGTAAGTGAAACCATGTGATACTTGACTTTCTCTACTTGGCTTATTTCACTCAGCATAATCTCTTCCAATCCAGTCCATGTTGCTACAAAAGTTGGATATTCATCCTTTCTGATGGAGGCGTAGTATTCCATTGTATATATGGACCACATCTTCTTTATCCATTCATCTGTTGATGGGCATCTTGGCTCTTTCCACGGTTTGGCGATTGTGGCCATTGCTGCAATGAACGTTGGGGTACATATGGCCCTTCTTTTCACCATATCTGTATCTTTGGGGTAAATGCCCAGTAGTGCAATTGCAGGGTCATAGGGTAGCTCTATCTTTAATTTTTTAAGGAATCTCCACACTGTTTTCCAGAGCGGCTGCACCAATTTACATTCCCACCAACAGTGTAAGAGGGTTCCCGTTTCTCCACAGCCTCTCCAACACTTGTTGTTTCCTGTCTTGTTAATTTTGGCCATTCTGACTGGTGTAAGGTGGTATCTCAGTGTGGTTTTGATTTTAATTTCCCTGATAACTAGTGACACTGAACATTTTTTCATGTGTCTGCTAGCCATTTGTATATCTTCTATGGAGAAGTGCCTCTTCATGTCTCCTGCCCATTTTTTGATGTGTTCATCTTCTTTTTGGGTGTTGAGTTTGAGGAGTTCTTTATAGATCTTGGATACCAGCCCTTTGTCTGTAGTGTCATTTGCAAATATCCTCTCCCATTCTGTGTGTTGCCTCTTTGTTTTGTTGACTTTTTCCTTTGCTGTACAGAAGCTTTTTATTTTGATGAAGTCCCAGAAGTTCATTTTCGCTTTTGTCTCCTTTGCCTTTGGAGACATGTCTTGAAAGAACTTGCTGTGGCCGATGTCAAAGATCGGCCGATGCCTATGTTCTTTTCCAGGATTTTGATAGATTCCTGCCTCACATTGAGGTCTTTCATCCATTTAGAGTTTGCCTTTGTGTGTGGTGTAAGAGAATGGTCTAGTTTCATTCTTCTATACGTAGCTGTCCAATTTTCCCAGCACCATTTATTGAAGAGACTGTCTTTTTTCCACTGGATATTTTTTCTTGCTTTGTCAAAGATGATTTGACCATAGATTTGTGGGTCCATATGTGGACTCTCCACTCTCTTCTATTGGTCTATTTCTCTGTTTTTGTGCCAGTACCATGCTGTCTTGGTAATCACAGCTTTGTAATAAAGCCTGAAGTCAGGTAACGAGATGCCCCTAGCTTTGCTTTTCTTCTTCAGCAATTCCTTAGCGCCAAATCTCTTCTTTGAAGCCAACCAGGATTCCTTCCCAATACACCAGTCTTGTCTTTGTCCCTGCACAGATCCCATTATACCTTGAGCCTCTACTTGTGAGCATGTGCCTGAATCTCTTCTTTGAAGCCAAACACGATTCCTTCCCAATACGCTGGTCTTGTCTTTGTCCCTGCACAAATCCCATTGTACCTCAGCCTCTACTTGTGAGCATGTGCCTGGATCTCTTCTTTGAATCCTGCTTCATTTTCCATGACTTTAAGGGACTTTCAGATAATCTCTGCTTCTCAGACCTCCAGGGGTTAACTCTGTCCTGTATGCTGTCTGTCATGAAGTCTCTCTGACCCCCTGATAAGAGATGGTGTTTCCATCTCCTGAATGCCACAGTTGATGAAGGGCAAAGATTTTTGGAGTCACACAAATGTGGATTCCAAATCCAGCACTCCTTTCCTAGATGTTGAAAACATAAGCATGGGGCACCTGGGTGGCTCAGTTGGTTGAGCGACTGCCTTCGGCTCAGGTCATGATCCTGGAGACCTGGGATCGAGTCCCAGATCAGGCTCCCTGCTCGGCAGGAGGCCTGCTTCTCCCTCTCTCACTCCCCCTGCTTGTGTTCCCTCTCTGGCTGTGTTTCTCTCTGTCAAATAAACAAAATCTTAAAAAGAAAAGAAAAGAAAACGTAAGCATTCACACTTTGTGCATCTGTAGTTCCTCACGTATGAAATGGTAATATAACCACTCCAGTTCCTGGGGCTTCACTGGCTGGTAAATGCACGCTAAAGTACTTAGCATGGTGCTTTACACAGAGTATTTGGAAATGACTGTTATTATGACATTTTATGGTATTAGAGTATTCTGTCTCCTCAGAGATACTTGTGTATTCATCCAAACACCCAGACAAAACCTTATAAAAGGCTGTTTTCTTTCCCTGGGTCCCAACCATTGCTTAATATTTTGCTTCATGTAAACTAGTGACACAGTAGATACTTGTTGGATTAAACAAGTGGTGATGAAAATGTGTGTAGAATTCTTAAAGTGAAGAGAAGTGCACTTAACCACTTGAAGTTGGTTACCTGCAAGGGAATTGATATCTCTTATCTTAATGTATTTTCTTACTGTATCTCCTTTCTCACTGTTGAAAAGGAGAGATTGATATGAAAGTGGAGAACCTCAGAGTTACCTTGGGGTGTTAGATGAGAATTTGTGGTTTTTCTTGTGAAAGATGTGAATTCCTTGCCTAAAAGACACTGTATTTCACTA
>PITA01035699.1:0-10221 GCA_004023965.1 Spilogale gracilis | reverse complement strand
GACAGTCTATGGGGACAGTCTGGGTAACAGGACAGTCACTAGGGACGGTCTTGGGAATAGGACACTCACTGGGGACGGTCTGGGGAATAGAACAGTCACTGCGGACGGTCTGGGGAATATGACAGTCATTGGGAACAGTCTCCGGAACTGGACAATCATTGGGGACATGCTGTGGTACAGGACAGTCACTGGGGACAGTCTGGGGAAGAGGACAGTCACTGGGAACATACTGGGGAACAGGAGAGTCACTGAGGACAGTCTGTGGAACAGGACCGTCACTGGGGTCTGTCTGGGAAATAGGACAGTCATTGGGGACAAGCTGGGGAGTAGAACAGTCAGTGGGGACTGTCTGGTGAATAGGAAAGTCACTGGGGACAGACTGGGGAAAAGGACAGTCACTAGGGAGAGTCTCGGGAATTGGACAGTCACTGGGGACTCTCTGGGGAATAGTACAATCACGGGGGATGGTCTGGGGAACAGGACATTCAGTGGGGACGGTCTGGGGAATAGGACAGTCACTGGGGATGGTCTTTGGAATAGGACAGTCACTGGGGACGGGCTCGGGAATAGGACAGTCACTGGGGACGACCTGGGGAATCAGGACAGTCACTGGGGACAGTATGGGGAATAGTACAGTCCCTGGGACGGTCTGAGGATAGGACAGCACTGGGGACGGTCTGGGTAATAGGACAGCCACTGGGGAGAGTCTGGGGAACAGGATGGTCACTGGGCAGAGTCTAGGGAACAGGACAGTCACTGGAGACAGTCTGGGGAATAGGACAGAAACTGGGGACTGTCTGGGGAAAAGGACAGTCACTAGGGACAGCCTGCGGAACAAGACAGTCTTTTGGGACAGTCTCGGGAATCAACAGTCGTGGGGGACAGTCTGGGGAACAGGACAGTCACTGGGGACAGTCTGGTGTATAGGAGAGACACAGGTGACAGTCTGGGGAATAGAACACTCACTTTGGACGTTCTGGGGAATAGGACAGTAACTGGGGACGGTCGGGGAATAGAACAGTCAGCGGGGACGGTCTGGGGAATAGGACAGTCATTGGGGACACGGGGGAACAGGACACCCACTGCGGACCGTCTGGGAAATAGGAGAGTCACTGGCGACGGTCTGGGGAATAGAAGAGTCGCTGGGGACAGTCAGAGGAACAGGACAGTCTCTGGGGACCGTGTGGGGAATAGGAAAGTCACTGGGGACTGTCTGGGGAATAGGACAGTCACTGAGTACAGTCTGGAAACAGGACAGTCACTGAGGACAGTCTGGGGAATAGGACAGTCATTGGGGACAGTCTGGGGAATAGGACAGTCACTGGAGACAGTCTGGGGAAAAGGAAAATCACTGCGGACATACTGGGGAATAGGACAGATATTGTGGATAGTCTGGGGAACAGGACAGTCATTGGGGATAGTCTGGGGAAGAGGACAGTCACTGGGGACAGTCTGGGGAAGAGGACATTCACTGGGGACAGTCTGGGGAACAGGACAGCCACTGGGGACGGTCTGGGGATCCGGACAGACACTGGGGACGGTCGGGGAACAGGACAGTCACTGGGGACTGTCTGGGGTACAGGCTGTCACTGGTGACAGGCTGGGGGACAGGACAGTCACTGGGGACAGTCTGCAGAATAGGACAGTCACTGGGGATGGTCTGGGGAATAGGACAGTCACTGGGCCGGTCTGGGGATAGTATAGCACTGGGGTGGTCTGGGGAATAGGACAGTCACTGGCAACGTTCTGGGGAATAGTACAGTCATTGGGGATGCTCTGGGGAACAGGAAAGTCATGGGGGACTGTCTGGGGTATAGGACAGTCACTGCGGACGGTCTGGGAAATAGGACAGTCACTGGGGACGGTCTGGGGAATAGGACAGTCACTAGGGACTGTCTGGGGAATACGACAGTCATTGGGAACGTCTGGGGATCCAGGACAGTCACTGCGGACAGTCTGGGGAACAGGACAGTCACTGCGGACAGGCTGGGGAACAGGACAGTCACTTGGGATGGTCTGGGGAATAGGACAGACACTGGGGAGAGTTTGGGGTACAGGACAGTCACTGGGGAGAGTCTGGGGTACAGGACAGCCACTGGGGACAATCTGGGGAATAGGACAGTCACTGGGGAAGCCTCGGCAATAGGACACTCACTGGGGACGGTCTGGGGATTAGGTCAGTCAATGGGGACCATGGGGAATCAGGACAGTCACTGGGTACAGTCTGGGGAACAGGACCGTCACTGGGGACAGACTCGGGAACAGGACAGTCACTGGGGACATTCTGGGGAATAGGACAGTCACTGAGGATGGTCTGGGAATAGGACAGTCACTGGGGACGGTGAGGAATCAGACAGTTACCTGGGAGGGTCTGGGGAACAGGACAGTCAGTGGGGACGGTCTGGGGAATATGACAGTCACTGGGGATGGTCTGGGGAACAGGACAGTCACTGGGGACAGTCTGGGGAAGAAGACAGTCACTGGGGAAATTCTGGGGAACATGAGAGTCACTGGGGACAGTCTGGTTAACAGAACATGAACTGCGGACTGTCTGGGAAATGGAAAGTCATTGGGGACATTCTGGGGAGAAAGACAGTCACTGGGGACAATCTGGGGAATAGGACTCTCACTGGGGACAGTTGGGAACAGGACAGTCACTGGAACAGTCTGGGGAACAGAACAGTACCTGGGGACAGTCTGGGGAATAGGACAGTCATTGGGGACAGTCTGGGGATGGGGCAGTCATTGGGTTCCCCAGACTGTCCCCAGTAACTGTGGTATTCCCCAGACTGTCCCCAGTGACTGTGCTATTCCTCAGACCGTCCCCAGTGACTCTCCTATTCCCCAGACCTTCCCGAGTGACTGTCCTATTCCCCACACCATATCCAGTAACTGTCCTATCCCCCAGACTGTCCCCAGTGACAGTCCTGTTCGAAGACTCTCCCCAGTAATTGTCCTGTTCCCCAGAATGTCCCCAGTGACTGTCCTCTTCCCCAGTCAGTCCCCAGTGACTGTCCTGATTCCCCAGACCATCCCCAGTGACTCTCCTATTCCCCAGACCGTCCCCAGTAATTGTGCTATTCCCCCGACCATCCCCAGTGACTGTTCTGTTCCCCAGACTGTTCTAAGGACTGTCCTGTTCCCCAGACTGTCCCCAGTGAGAGTCCTATTCCCCAGCCTGTCCCCAGTAACTGTCCTCTTCCCCAGTCCATCCCCAGTGACTTTCCTGATTCCCCAGACCGTCCCCAGTGACTCTCCTATTCCCCAGATGGACCCCGGTGACTGTCCTATTCCCCAGACCTTCCCCAGTGTCTGTCCTATTCCCCAGACCGTCCCCAGTGATTGTGCTATTCCCCCGACCATCCCCAGTGACTGTCCTGTTCCCCAGACTGTTCCAAGGACTGTCCTGTTCCCCAGACTGTCCCCAGTGAGAGTCCTATTCCCCAGCCTGTCCCCAGTGACTGTCCTGTTCCCTAGACAGTCCCCAGTGACTGTCCTATTACCCAGAGTGCCCCAGGGACTATGTTATTCCCCAGACCGTGCCCCGTGACTGTCCTATTCCCCAGACCGTGCCCAGTGACTCTCCTATTCCCGAGATTGTCCCCAGTGATGGTCCTTTCCCCAGACTATCCCCAGTGACTATCCTGATCGCCAGACTGTCCCCAGTGACTGTCCTGATTCCCCAGACTGTCCGCAATGACTGTCCTGCTTACCAGACTGTCCCCAGTGACTCTCCTATTCCCCAGACTCTTCCCAATGAATGTACTATTCCCCAGACTATCCCCAATGACTGTCCTGTTCCCCAGACCTTCCCCAGTGACTAAGCTATTCCGCAGACCGTCTCCACTGACTCTCCTATTCCACTGACCGTCCCCAGTGACTGTCCTGTTTCCCAGACTGTCCCCAGTGAGTGTCCTGTTCCCAGACTGTCCCCACTGACTGTCCTAATGCCTCAGACAGTCCCCAGTGACTGTCCTACTCCCCAGACTGCCCCAGTGACTCTCCTGTTCCCCAGACTGCCCCAGTGACTCTCCTGTTCCCGAGACTCCCACCAGTACTGTCCTGTTTCCCAGACCATCCCCAGTTACTGTGCTGTTTCGCAGACTGTCCGGAGTGACTGTCCTATTCCCCAGACCGTCCCCAGTGACTGTTCTATCCCCAGATCGTCCCCAGTGACTCTCCTGTTCCCCAGAGCGTCCCCAGTGACTGCCCTGTTTGCCGGACTGTCCCCACTGACTGTCCTGTTCCCCTATTGTCCCCAGTGACTCTCGTGTTCCCCACTCTGTCCACAGAGACTGTCGTGATTGCACAGACCGTCCCCAATGACTGTCCTGTTCCCTAGACTGTACCCAGGGACTGCCCTATTCCCCGGACCTTCCCCAATGACTGTCGTATTGCCAACAATGTCCCCAATGACTGTCCTATTCCCCAGACCGTCCCCAGTGACTGTGCTATTCCCCAGACCGTCCCCAGTGACTGTACTATTCCCCAAACCCTCCCCAGTGACTGTCCTATTCCCCAGATCGTCCCCAGTGACTGTCCTATACCCCAGACCGTCCCCAGTGACTATCGTATTCCCCAGACTATCCCAACTGACTGTCCTGATTCCCCAGACTGTCCCCAATGACTCTCCTGATTCCACAGACTGTCCCCAATGACTGTCCTGTTCCCCAGACTGTACCCGATGACTGTCCTATTCCCCAGAGTGTCCCCAATGACTGTCCTATTCCCCAGACTGTCCCCAGTGACTGTGGTATTCCCCGACTCTCCCCAGTGACTGTCGTATTCCCCAGACTGTCCCCAGTGACTGTGCTATTCCCCAGACCGTCCCCAGTGACTGTCCTATTCCCCAAACCTTCCCGAGTGACTGTCCTATTCCCCAGACCGTCCCCAGTAACTGACCTATTCCCCAGACTGTCCCCAGTGACAGTCCTGTTCCCTAGACTCTCCTCAGTGACTGTCCTGTTCCCCAGACTCTCCCCAGTGATTGTCCTGTTCCCCAGACTGTCCCCATTGACTGTCCTCTTCACCAGACTGTCCCCAGTGACTGTCATGATTCCCCAGACCGTCCGCAGTGACTCTCCTATTCCCCAACCATCCCCGGTGACTGTCCTATTCCCCAGACCTGCCCCAGTATCTGTCCTATTCTGCAGACTGCACCCCGTGACTGTCCTGTTCCCAATACCCTCCCCAGTGAATCTCGTGTTCCCCAGACCTTCCCGAGTGAGTGTACTGTTCCCCAGACTCTCCCCAGTGACTGTCCTGTTCCCCAGAGAATCCCCATTGACTGTCCTATTACCCAGAGTGCCCCAGTGACTGTGCTATTCCCCAAACTGTGCCCAGTGACTGTCCTATACCCCAGACTGCCCCCAGTGACTGTCCTGTTCCCCAGATTATCCACAGTGACTATCCTGATCGCCAGACTGTCCCCAGTGACAGTCCTGATTCCCCAGACTGTCCACAATGACTGTCCTGGTCCCCAGACTGTACATAGTGACTCTCCTATTCCCCAGACTGTTCCCAATGAATGTACTATTCCCCAGGCTGTCCCCAATGACTGTCCTGTTCCCCAGACCTTCCCCAGTGACTAAGCTATTCCCCAGACCGTCCCCAGTGACTCTCCTATTCCCCAGACCGTCCCCAGTGACTGTCCTGTTCCCCAGTCCGTCCCCAGTGACTGTCCTGTTCCCCAGATTGTCCCCAGTGACTGTCCTGTACCCCAGACTGTCCCCAGTGACTGTCCTGTTCCCCAGACTCTCCCCAGTGACTGTCCTGTACCCCAGACTTTCCCCAGTGACTGTCCTGTTCCCCACACTGTCCCCAGTGACTACCTTTTACCTAGACCGTCCGCACTGACTGTCCTATTCCCCAGACCGTCCCCAGTGACTGCCCTATTCCCGAGACCATCCCCAGTGACTGTCCTATACCACAGACTGTCCCCAGTGACTGTCCCGATTCCCCAGACTGTCCTCAATGACTGTCCTATTCGCCAGACTGTCCTCAATGACTGTCCTATTACCCAGACCGTCCCTAGTTACTGTGGTATTCCCAGATTTTCCCGTGTGTGCTATTCCCCAAACTATCCCCAGTGACTGTGCTAATCCCCAGACCGTCCCCAGTGACTGTCCTATTCCGCAGACCTTCCCGAGTGACTCTCCTATTCCCCAGACCGTACCCAGGGACTGTCCTATTCCCCAGACTCTCCCCATGACTGTCCTGTTCCCCAGACTCTCCACAGTGACTGTCTTGTTCCCCAGACTCTCCCCAGTGACTGTCTTGTTCCCCAGACTGTCCCCAGGGACTGTCCTGATTCCCCAGACTGTCCCCCGTGACCCTTCTATTCCCCAGACCGGCCCCCGTGGATGTCCTATTCCCCAGGCCTTCCCCAAGGTCTGTCCTATACCCCAGACCGTCCCCAGTGATTGTCCTGTTCCCCAGACCGTCCCCAATGACTGTCCTATTCCCCAGACTGTACCTCGCGACTGTCCAGTTCCTAAGACTCTCCCCAGTTACTGTTCTGTTCCCCAGACTCTCCGGAGTGACTGTCCTGTTCCCCAGACTGTCCCCACTGACTATCCTATTCCACAGACAGTTCCCATTGACTCTCCTATTACCAAAATATCCCCAGTGACTGTGCTATTCCCCAGACCGTGCACAGTGACTGTCCTATTCCCCAGACTGTCCTCAGGGACTGTCCTGTTAACAGACTATCCCCAGTGACTATCTTGATCACCAGACTGTCCCCATTGACTGTCCTGATTCCCCAGACTGTCCAAAATGACTGTCCTGTCCCCAGACTGTCCCCAGTGACTGTCCTGTTCCCCAGATTATCCCCAGTGACTATCTTGATCGCCAGAATGTCCCAATGAATGTACTATTCCCCAAACTGTCCCCAGTGACTGTCCTATTACCGGGACCGTCCCCGAAGACTGTCCTATTTCTAGAACTTCCCCAGAGACTGTCCTATTCCCCAGACTGTTCCCAGTGACTGTCATATTCCCCAGACTATCCCAGTGACTTTCCTGTTCCCGAGATTCTCCCCAGTGACTGTCCGGTTCCCCAGACTGTCCCCAGTGACTGTCCTGTTCCCCAGACTGTCCCCAGTGACTGTCCTCATACCCCAGAACGACCCCAATGACTGTCCTATTTCCCAGACCGTCCCCAATGAATGTCCTATTTCCCAGACCATCCCCAGTGACTGTCCTATTTCCTAGACTGTCCCCAGAGTCTGTCAGATTCCCCAGACCGTCCCCAGTGACTCTCCTATTCCCCAGACCATCCCCAGTGACTCTCCTGTTCCCCAGACTATCCCCAATGATTACCCTATTCCCAAGACTGTCCCCCATGACTGTCCTATTCCCCAGACTGTCCCGAGTGACTGTCCTATTTCCAGACTGTCCTCAATGACTGTCCTATTCCCCAGTTGTCCCCAATGACTGTCCTGTTCCACAGACCGTCCCCAGTGACTATCATGTGCTCTAGAATGTCCCCAGTGACGGTCCTGTTCCCCAGACTGTCCCCAATGACTGTCCTGTTCCCAGACTGTCCCCAGTGACTGTCCTGTTCCGCAGACTGTCCCCAGTGACTGTCCTGTGCCCTAGACTGTCCCCAGTGACAGTCATGTTCCCCAGACTGTCCCCCATGACTGTCCTATTAGGCAGTCTCTCCCCATGACTGTCCTAGTCCCCAGACGGACCCCAATGACTGTAAGATCCACCCTGTCCCCAGTGACTGTCCGATTACCCAGACTGTCCCCACTGACTCTCCTGATTCCCCAGACTGTCCCCAATGACTCTACGGATTCCACAGACTGTCCCCAATTACTATACTGTTCCACAGACTGTACTCATTGAGTGTGCTACACCCAGACTGTCCCCAATGACTGTCCTGATCCCCAGACCGTCCCCAGTGACTGTGGTATTCCTCAGACTGTCCCCAGTGACTGTGCTAATAGCCAGACCGTCCCCAGTGACTGTCCTATTCCCCAGACCTTCCCGAGTGACTGTCCTATTCCCCAGACCGTCCCCAGTAACTGTCCAAATTCCCCAGATGATCCCCAGTGACAGTCCTGTTCCCCAGACCATCCCCAGTGACTGTCCTATTCCCCAAACTCTCCCCAATGACTGTCCTGTTCCCCAGACTGTCCCCAGTGACGGTCCTGATTCCCCAGACTGTCCCCCGTGACTCTTCTATTCCCCAGACCGGCCCCGGTGACTGTCCTATTCCCCAGACATTCCCCAGTGTCTGTCCTATTCCCCGGACCGTCCCCAGTGATTGTCCTATTCCCCAGACCGTCCCCAGGGACTGTCCTATTCCCCAGACTGTACCTCGCGACTGTCCTGTTCCTTAGACTCTCCCAGTTACTGTTCTTTTCCCAGACTGTCCCGAGGTACTGTCCTGCTCCCCAGACTCTCCCCACTGACTGTCCTATTCCCCAGACAGCTCCCATTTACTCTCCTATTACCAAAATCTCCCAGTGACTGTGCTATTCCCCAGACCGTGCACAGTGACTGTCCTATTCCCCAGACCGTGCCAAGTGACTGTCCTATTCCCGAGAATATCCCCAGTGACTATCTTGATCGCCAGACTGTCCCCAGTGACTGTCCTGATTCCCCAGACTGTCCGAAATGACTGTCCTGTCCCCAGACTGTCCCCAGGGACTCTCCTATTCCCCAGACTGTACCCAATGAATGTACTATTCCCCAGACTGTACCCAGTGACTGTCCTATTCCCCAGACCGTGCACAGTGACTGTGGTTTTCCCCAGACTGCCCCCAGTGACTGTGGTATTCCCCAGACCATCCCAGAGACTATCCTATACCCTAGAACTTCCCCAGTGAGTGTCCTATTCCCTAGAACTTCCCCAGTGACTGTCCTATTCCCCAGACCGTTCCCAGTGACGGTCGTATTCCCCAGACTATCCACAGTGACATTCCTGTTCCCGAGATTCTCCCCAGTGACTGTCCTGTTCCGCAGACAGTCCCCAGTGACCATCCTGTTCCCCAGACTGTCCCCAGTGACTGTCCTGATCCCCCAGAACGTCCCCAGTGACTGTCGTATTTCCAAAACCGTCCCCAGTGACTTTCCTATTTCCCAGACTGGCCACAGTGACTGTCCTATTCCCCAGACTGTCCCCCATGACTATCCTATTCCCCAGACTGTCCCGAGTGACTGTCCTATTACCAGACAGTCCCCAATGACTGTCCTATTTCCCAGTTGTCCACAATGACTGTCCTGTTCCGCAGACTATCCCTGTGACTGTCCTGTACCCCAGACTGTCCCCAGTGTCTGTCCTGGTCCGCAGACTGTCCCCAGTGACTGTCCTGTTCCCTAGACTGTCCCCAGTGACTGTCCTGTTCCCCAGACTGTCCGCAATGACTTTCCTATTCACCAGTCTCTCCTCATGACCCTCCTATTCCCCAGACTGTCCCCAATGACTGTAAATCCCAGACTGTCCCCAGTGATTCTCCTGTTCCCCATACCGTCCCCAGAGAATGTCCTATTCCCCAGTCCAGCTCAAGTGACTGTCCTATTCCCCAGACTGTCCCCAGAGACTGTCCTATTCCCCAGACCATCCCCAGGGACTGCCCTTTTCCCAGACTATCCCCAATGACTGTCCAATTCCCCACACTATCCCCAGTCAAGGTCCTATTCCCCAGAAGGTCCCCAGTGACTGTCCTATTCCCCAGACTGTCCCCAGTGACTGTCTTATACCCCAGACTGTCCCCAGTGACTGTCCAATTCCCCAGACGGTCGCCAGTGACTGTCCTGTTCCCCAGACTGTCCCCAATGACTGTCCTGTTCCCCAGATTTTCCCCAGTGACTGTCCTGTTTCCCAGACTGTCCTTAGTGACTGGTCTGTTCCCCAGATTGTCCCCAGTAACTGTCCTGTTCGCCAGACAGTCCCCAGTGACCGTCCTGTTCCCCAGACTGTCCCCAATGACTGTCCTCTTCCCCAGACTCTCCGCAATGACTGCCCTGTTCCCGAGATTATCCCCGATGACTGTCCTGTTCCCCACTCTGTCCCTAGTGACGGGCTTGCTCCCCAGACTGTCCCCAGTAACTGTCCTGTTCCCCAGAATGTACCCAATGACTGTCCACTTCCCCAGACTCTCCCCAATGACTGCCCTGTTCCCCAGACTGTCCTTAGCGACTGGCCTATTCCCCAGACCGTCCCCAGTGACTGTGGTTTTCCCCAGACTGTCCCCAGTGACTGTGCTAT
>PITA01035698.1:0-10269 GCA_004023965.1 Spilogale gracilis | reverse complement strand
AAAAAAAAAAAAAAAGGGCTGCGGAAAGATAGACTTCGCCGCCAGCTCCGGCTAGGCCACGTTCCCTCGCTCGGCACCGGGGTGCACTTTCTCTCTGCAGATCTATATCCCTGATTCCCTGGCTGCCCCTCAGGCACTCCATTTGTGTTTGCTTTGAATCAGACTGTAATCTGCTGTTGTTCCCCGAACACAGAGTACTTTCCTGCTGGGGTATTGGCTTCTAATGGGTCGCCTCTGCGGGCTTCCTCCCCCCGCCCCTTGTTTGTGGGGGTAACCCTCGGATCTCTCTCACTTCTCTCTACCTCTTTGCTGATGGTTTTTGTCCCCCGTGGTGATCCAGAAGTGCGAAATATCATGTTTCAGGCTGATTTCATGGGTGCTCACAGTGTTCCGGTAGTGTTTTTTGCAGGAATTGAGCTCACTTCAGGGGATGCCCCAAAATGCGGTCACCTGGCCTTCTGCCATCTTCCCCTCTGGGTTTTGTTTTGTTTTCTTTTAAGATTTTATTTATTTATTTGACAGAGAGAGAGATCACAGGTAGGCAGAGAGGGAGGCAGAGAGAGAGAGGAGGAAGCAGGTTCCCTGCTGAGCAGAGAGCCCGATGTGGGCCTCGATCCCAGGACCCTGAGATCATGACCTGAGCTGAAGGCAGAGGCTTTAACCCACTGAGCCACCCAGGTGCTTGCCTCTTCTGTAGTTTTAATTGAGCATTGTATATGACTCTGTTTTCTCTCCTTCTTAGCGTATCAGTTAGACGACTTCTTCTAACTTTAAAGTATGCCTTGGTGTTTGCCATTATATATTGGCAGTTAACCTAAGTCTACTGTGAAATAATAGTGTTTTGTTCCACTATTTTTTTCACCTTATTAAAAAAATCACAATTCTTCCCTCCCATCTCTCATATCAGTGCTGTCACTCATTTCATTTATACATAATCATATGTAAGTATAGCATATATATACATATTATATTTTGCATACCCAAGAGTACATAATCAAATACATCATTAGCATTTTGAATCAACTTAGGTTCAATTAAGAGGAAAAATAATTATATTTGCTTTCAGTCATTCATACTCCAGTATGCTGCCTTTCTTTATGTACATCCAATTTTATGACTTATATAATTTTCCCTGTCTCCAAAGAACTTGCTTGAACATGACTTTCAGGGCTGGTCTTCTGGAAATAAATTCCCTTAACTTTGGTTTGTCTGAGAGAGACTTTTTTTTCATTTGCTTTTAAAGGACAATTTCATAAGATACAGAATTTTATGAGAATGTCTTTCCCCCCCTTCATATTTTAAATATTTTTACTCTCTTCTTGCTTACATGACTTCTAAGAAGGCAAATTTAATTCTTACCTTTGCTTTTCTTTATGTAAAACTTTTTTCCTCTGGCTTTTCTCAAAAATTTTCCTTCATATTTGAGTTAATAAAGTTAAAATATGACCTGGCTAAGTATAGTTATTTTGGAATTTATCCTGCTTGATGTTCTCTGGGATTACTGGACTTGTGGTTTCGTGTCTGACAAAATTTGAGGAAAATTGCCCTTCAGTATTGCCTTTCAAATACTTTCACTTTTCCCTCTTCTGATAATTGCTGTTTGCATTTGTCACACCTTTTATCGTTGCTCCATAGTTGGGGAAATTGTATACTTAGTAATTTTTTAGATCTTTTGCTCTTGGCTTTTCCAGTTTGGAAGTTTGTATTTTCAAGTTCAGAAAGTCTTACCTCAGCCAAAAAGCATTCTTTATTTTTGTTTGCAGTGTTTCTTATTGCTATTCTTTGTATTAGAATCTTCACCTCTCTTATATTATTCATCTGTTCTTACATGTTGTATGTTGCCAACTCATTCCATCAAAATATTAATCACATTAATAATAAAATTCCTAATTTGATAATTCCAATATTCCTGCTGTTAGAAAGTGGAATATGGACAGTGAAGTACCTCTGAAACTGAGAAGGTACTTTGAGACCAGAAAATGAAGCAGGTGACTGCATACAGTTAATGGAGTCTTATTCAGGGAAATTGACTGATGGGTGATGCTGGTGGGGATTGGGATGATGATCCAGGTGCTACAGAGGTATTCTCCACCAACTCTGGACAGATCTTACATAGTGAGGAGATGTGAAGAGGTCATTGGAGTGAGATCAAAAGGTGTAACATTTAACAGAACTTTGGGTGCGATCTATACACCAGAGAGTGAAGGGAAAAGAAACGTATCTCTACTAGTTATCTAAACACCTTCAGGGGAGATTAAAAAAAAAAAAAGATGCCTTCCTGCATTCTGATCAGAGCACCCATTAATGTCCAAGGGACCTGGAACCTACGGCCTTAGAGGGAGGTCCTTACATGCACATGAAAAAGACAGAAGGCCAAAGATGAAGTCAACGTTGTCAGCATTCCTACACATGGCATTATGGGACTCTAGTTCTGATACTTTCCCAGTCTGTTCAAACTGAGTTTTCTTTATTTCAGTATGCCTTGTAATTTTTTTTTTTGAAGGTAGGCAAGATGGATTTGGGCAAAAGGAACTGACATGAGTAGGCGTTTGGTCAAGTAGTGATGGTAAGCTGTGGGAGAGGAGTGTTTTATAGCTCGCTAATTAGGTCTCAGTTTTTTGGTGACCCTATGCCGCTGAACTCTGAACTTCATCAGCGCTTCTTGCTTCTCTCCCCCTTAGGTGGAACCAAATGGCTAACAGGGATTGGAGTTGGGTATTTGCCTTACCCTGGGTAGCTGAGGCTCTGAGTAAGTGCAAGCAGGTTAGCCTCTGGTTAACAATTGTGTCCTGAAGGCAAGCCTCATGAAGAACAGCACATTTTGGTGTATTTCAAAATAGTTACTTCATCTTTCTCCCTGCTAGAAGTAGAACATTTCTCTCCGATATTCACTGTGAGCACCTGACAGACCTGCTGGAAGTAAGACTCGCAGAAGTGTGAGCCCTTCACACCTATCACTAGGCGCCCCAAGGGTTTTTATTAAATTTGTTCACAGTAAGCTTCTAGAAATTACTTAATTGCAGTTGAGATTTTCCTACCCCAGCCCTGGTTCCCAGAGGGGTCCGTCCCTTGGTTTCTGCTACAGTAGATTGTGATTTGCTGTGGCTATAGTGTGTTTCTTCCATTTTTGTGTCCATGGTTTGCCTAAGACCTCCCTTCTCTGACGGACCTATGAAGAAGGGTTAATTTTTAAGTTTTTCTAGCTTTTTATTTGTTAGCTTAGAAGATGCCATTCCAACCTATGTATATGCCAAATTGGAAACCACAGACTGTACTTGTATTGAAAAGCCTATTTCCAGATAATACTTGTTAACTAAGGCAAAATGGCATTCATGGGAACTCTTGTAACACTAGAGTTCAGCCCCCTCAAAAGTAGAATGTTTTATGACTGTTAAAAACTTTTGAGAGGGTGGATACATGGACTTATTCTTTCTTATTTTTTTTTTCTAAGAGTAATTTTATTTGTCAGAGAGAGAGAGAGAGAGAGCACAAGCAGAGGGAGCTTCAGGCAGAGGGAGAAGCAGGCTCCTGATGAGCAAGGAACTCTATGCAGGGCTCAATCCCAGGCTCCTGGAATCATGATCTGAGCCGAAGTCAGCCGCTTAACTGACTGCACCATCCAGGCATCCCTTTGGACTTATTCCTGATGGACCCTGGGTTTAGGCAGTTTGGGGGAATTTCCTAGGACTGTTTGAGCAGAGTAGGCTTTTTAAGTGTGAAAATCATGCATTGGACAGATGAAGGGAAGCATATTCTAGAGCATAAGTTTTAGAAAAACAAAGTAGCAACATTGTCAAATTCCAGCTGAGGGTGCCATGCATTTCTTGGTAGAATCATGATTAATTTTACAGTAATAACATATTTTGTCATTAAGTAGGTCTCAAAATACATAGATTGTAAATAAGGAACCAAATCTTCACCATAGGACAACTCTCGACTAGGAATTAAAGGCGGTGTTGTACACTGGTGAGTTGTAGTTCAATTTTATAGGCCAATGTATCCTAAGATCAGAGCTCATGATAGTATTCATGACTTCACTAGCAAATTATTGGATCCCCAATATCCTATTTAATGTCATATTGAACGATCTAACAATTATTCATGGGGTCACCTTGGGAGGCAGACAGTTGATTTTTTTTTTATAGGCGGCAGTGTCTCAAGTACATGTTACATTTGGAGTGCATGGAGATTAGTTTACTTGAGATGCCTCACCTCATGTACATATTTCCCCCAATTTTTTCCATCATTCAGGGCCCATTCTAGTCCAAAGTTTTCCCTGAAGATATCCCAAACAACTTTTGTGCATATTAATTTATTTCTTTTATGAGCTCTTACTGAATAATTTAGTACATTGTTGATATACTATACTCACTGTGTATTTTTTCAAATAAAATAAAAATGTGTTTATTGAATAAAATTCTAGTTTTTGTAGGAATATATCTAAGACAATACAGGTAATCAAAAATAATACATATAATCAGAAATTATCTCTGATGTTAAGGGGTTTATGGTCTCTTTAGGAAAAGACAAAATAATTAAAATTTCTAAATCTAAGAAATTTAGATTTCTCTAAAAAGAAATTTCTAAATATTTCTTTAAAATTTCTTTTTCTTTAAAAAAATCTTTAAAAGATATAAAACATTTTCAGGAAAAGGGAAGTGACATCATAATATAGGAATATGATTAACTGGTAAATTAATGGTCTAAAAAATAGTATGCAGATAAATTTGGGTGATGGAGGGCAGAGAACAGTTAGTTTAGTAGCAAGGGACATCTTTACAAAGGTGATAGAATATGATCTTGATCTTGAGGTGGGGGGGGTAAGATAGAAGGTGGGGAAGCTACACTACTAAGAAACAGTATGTTCTATATGTTCAAACTTCATTGGGTTATGTCTGTTGTGTCTTCACCAAGACTCTGAGGTGCTTGATTATTTCTCTTTTAAAGGAAATAGCAAGATGTTCAGTAATGCAGTTTTATACATCCTTAGGTATCAGCGATTACTTGTGTCTCCTCTTCTTCAATCCTATCTTATATCAGATTTGTTGTTAGGCATACAGTGTCCCATGCAGGAGTTACTGTAAAAATCATTACTTGAATTATGATTGCATTTTTAAGTTCTTTTGTTTGTTAAACTTTTAAAAGTTAATCTTAAAATGTGATAGAAAAGAATTTACTGGTTCCCAGGAAACTAGTTCTCTAACATTTTCTGTTAATGACCAGGAGAGATTTCCTCTTAAAATTTCCATTGAATGTAAAGAATACATCTGCATCGAATGAGGCGTCATGGCTCTATATAGTTTTGAAAGTTAAGAATAAATCTTTTGTTAACCACCTTCTCACGTTTCTGTCACAGTTCTTGCTATAATACAATTAAAGTATTTTTTCTTTGGGTGCTGAAATAATGTACCATAGAAATTTTATCTGCATTTTCAGTTATCTTCTCTACTAAAGTACTGAGAACTCCTTGAAGGCATAGTAATTTGTGTGTGTGTGTGTGTGTGTGTGTGTGTGTGTGTGTGTGAGAATTAATAGTTGAATCAGCTCCCCCTTCCCAATCCTATCCTGCCAGGAAACAACAAAGGCAAGGAGATTTTTTTCCAAAGCGTCTTCTTTCAGACACCTCAACCATTAATGTACCTCACGACCTTCTTCTCTAATCCCTGTCTATAGTCCAAGTAAAAAAAAATCCCATAATTCTGTGATCATTAGAGAAAAACTCTGGGAGAGTTCCGTTATAATTTTCCCTGCTGGTTAGTTTTCAGATAATATCCCTGTGTAACTTGCCCCTGAAGAGACCAAGACATCTAAGGCCTTTTGTTTTTATTGTTAATTTATCAAAGAACAGCTGGGGTGAGTATAAGAAAAAAAAGTAGGCCTTCACCACGTGGTTGATGTGCTGAAGTTCCCTTGATAAGAAACTTCCCTGACGTTTGCTTGATGAGAAAACAAAGGAGGGTGAAATGCAGGTTGGGCCAGGAAGCTGGCATAAACTAACCTGCGGAGGTGAGGTAGAAGAAAGGTCTTCTCCTTTACGGGTGCCCTTGAAACAGGGCAGTGGTATCTCAAAGTTCTTGTGACTTCCTTTCTTTTGGTTTTTGAAGGGATCAGCTGAGCCTGGAAATTTCTCTGCTGTGAGGAGACAGGATCATTTCTCCTTCACCCTTCTGATTTGTCTGTGAGTCTCTTACCCTTCTAGGTTTTTGCAGTCCTTCTGTTTATACACACACACACACACACACACCTGTTCAAAGCCTTATTCCATTAAAGCTGGAGACTATACAAAAGTATAAATTGGTGTAAAAAATCTACATCCCAGGAGTGAAAAGACTTTGTTACAGTTTCAGATTTACAACTAACTGGAAGTCTTGGCAGAGGCACCAAGATTTTCATTTATGACTTAGAGCTAAAAAAGTACTTACCCTACTTTCTGGGATTATTTTGAGGGTAAATTGAAGAATATGTATATCTCAGTATTTAGAAATGTAAAAAGCACATAATCAAGATGTACATTATTATAGACACACTCAAATAACTTTACTTAAAAGTAATGACTTACATAATATCTTCAAGTCTTTAATCTTCCTATTTTGCATCATGGAAAAGGTCACTGCTTGGGGCACCTGGGTGGCTCAGTCATTAAGCGACTGCCTTCAGCTCAGGTCATGATCCCAGAGTCCAGGATCGATCCCCACATCAGGCTCCCTGCTCGGTGGGAGGCCTGCTTCTCTCTCTCTCTCTCTCTCTCTCTCTCTCTCTCTCTCACTCCCCCTGCTTGTGTTCCCTCCCTGGCTGTGTTTCTCTCTGTCAAATAAATAAATAAATAAAATCTTTAAAAAAAGAAAAGAAAAGGTCACTGCTTGAAGTACTGAATAAACACCCACCATGGTGGAAGAGATAAGTGATGGCTTCTTGCAGAACTCTAATAGGGAAATGTAAAATTTCTCTAGGATTTACAAACCCTGTTGTTATTTGTTACTCTACCTTTTAGTTTCATCCATTTAACCAAAAAGCATTCAACTTTTCGATGTACGCTTTCCTGAAGGCCAAACCATAGAGAGTCGGGTAATATCTCCTACCTGCCATTGTAGGGTTCACATGTTGACAAGGTGACACCCTCTATAGAAAACCACAGCTCTAGGAAAGCACACGGTGTTTCCCAGACCATGGGCAACCGCACGCCATGCTACAAAATAGATAGATGCTGTAGCAGAGGCAAAACTTCTCTACCCTCTTATTAGAGTTTTTGGCTAGGGCTGAGAATGAAATAGACAAAAGGATAAATTAACAGAAATACACATGTATATATTTAAGTCTTACATGTGTGGGAGTTCTTAAAAGAAAAAAAATGAAGACCTGAAGAAACAGCAAAATCTAAATACTATTGGAGGTTGAACCGAGGGGCAATTGTGGAAAAGTAACTGTAATGTACAGCCAGGCTAAAGAAAGAAGAGCTATTTTAACAAGGTCTGTTTGTGCAGAATTTTCTCAGCTTCAGCTTCCTGTCCTTGATTATAAGAGTGTTACTTTCTTCCTCTATTAGAAAGGACATTTATGTGAAGATTTTATCTCTTGGTTTCAGGAAGGAAAAGGGGATGATCAGAGAGCACTTCTTGTACCTGATATTCTGTTAATTGCCTTCAATTCAAAATAATCCTTGTGTTAAAGTGACATATTTATGGTTGGCATATTCTGCCACTCTTCAGTGCTGTCAATATTGTCTCTTAAAATCAATATTTTGTTACCGATCTCAAAAATGAACACAGGCAAAGAGTTTCTATTCCAAGTTTATGGCTGGAGCCCAAGTGTTCATCTCACTTCCCTCATAAGACCCCAATAAAATGAGATCACACAAATAATTCCATAAGAATAAACCTAATAGGAAAGTGACCGTAAAGGGAAAGGAGATTGTAATATATCTTTGGAAGGTGCAAGAGCATATTGAGCCTGTCACCAGATAAAGTAATAAAGTCATCGTCTAGAGTAGGTGAAGCAACCTACCTGAAAGAATCGTCAAGCATTTCAAAATTCAGAATGAACAGGTAGCATTGAAAGTGGAGGGAAATGTATTGAAACACAAAGTGTGAAGGCAGTAATTCAGTACCTGTTTGCAAAACACCCATCCCTTGTCCTCCACTCCCAAACTTCCCTTCCCTGCTCCTCCCATCACTGCAACTGGAAAACAGCCTAGCCTGGTACACTAGGCAAAAACCTGTGGCGCTATTACTCTCTGCAATTTGCCTGTCTGAAACAGTGTTTTTGCAGGCTGGCATGGCATTTGAAACTTGGAAGAAATGGCCATGAGGAACTCAAAAAGGATTCAGAAAAAAAAAAAGCATGATACTGTACTGTAGTAATAGGAACATTTCAGATGTATTAGCTCTTCACAGTGTGGATGAGAGATTTTGCAATGCTTTCCTAAGCCTTATTAATTCTCATGATATCTTCATTTTCTGAGAAAGAAACCTGATATTAAAAAAAAATGTAATTTGCTGAAAGTGAAATGATTGCTAAGCAGGGCATTCTGTGTCCGAATCCATGCTCTATGCACACGCTCTCTGCTCTTACTAAGCGTGCATCCTTAAGCAAGTTACCTCTGCTCTCCGATCCTCATTCCCTTAACTGTAAATTGGGAATAATGATGTCATCTCACAAAGTATTTAATAGGCTCTCCACAGCTCTTCTTCAGGGAGACTACAGGATGAAAGTTACTGCAAAGCTTGCAAAGACTATGTATAGACATTAGAATAACAATGAAACTATTTGGAGCAAAGTTTTAGAATACTGCATATTCTCAAAATACACTTCTGCCCTTTTGTCTTTTGCATGGAATTTGAAAATAACAAGAACTTTGATTTCAAAATAACTGATCTCATTCAGAGACCAGCCTTTTAGGGAATACTGGCTATTCTTTTAGGCAGTTTACATATAATTATTAGCCCCCACATGACAATACCATACTAGTAATTTTTTTCCTCTTGGGCATAGAGTTTAGTCTCAAGTGAAAAGAGATTATCAAAGCTGCCAGCAGTGTCTCCAGAAAGATACAGGGACAGAATGGCTGAGTCTGTGCTGGAGTGGTGAGAACTGGCCACAGAGCCAGATTCTGAGTGAGCACATTGTGTCAGCCTACAACCCCCTGTGAATGCCAGAGAGCGTGGCACGTGCCCAGGGCCAGAGCGCTGAAAGCCTTTGCTCTCTCTTACCATTACATTTATATCCCAAACCGTGCTTTTCTTCGGTTAGGGATGCTGGGCTTCATTTTGTAACCCAAAAGTAAGGTAAGGAAATCATGCTAAGGAAAGATACTTCTTACTCCTTAACAGCTAGAAAGAGGTCATTTAAGGCAGACTACCCCAGATACCGTTATGGCCATAGTAGTTTGTAGGTCTCTTCTTAACCAGAACAGTATGCCAGGAATAAATCCCTTAAGTAAGACAGAAACCCCCCACTTCAAATGCAGATGGCAGTGTGGTGTCTAATGGTGTCTTTGAACTTGGCCTTTCCTACTCGTAATTTTCTATACTTTTTTTTTTTTTTTTGATGTTAGCAGAGGTTAGAATAGGAAGCAGAGACCAATACGAAGGTGTTTACTCTGAACAAGACAAGATTTAGAAGCAGCTACTTTCATTGTGATACTTCTTTCTGATTGTCAACATCATCTGCTCCCCAAGGCATGCCATCAGCACCCAATACAGAAGTTCAGCTTAGTAAGACACAGCTGTAGGACCGACCTGTGGCCTTACTGCTCATCCCCCGCATCTATCAAAACTTTAATGTTCTTAACCCTTTGAATATCCCTTTATTAAATTCCTGTCATTTGAAGAGACTTAGGAAAAAACTGCAATTAAAAAAAAAATTTGTAGAGCTATAATAGACCTAACATGATGCTAATTTCAGGTGTATAATAAATGATTAGATATTTGTATATATTGCAAAATGATCATTTAGTCCAATTAACATCTGCTAAATGACCTTATTAAAAATTACTTCTTCTCTTAAGACTAGCTCATAAAATAAAAAGGATTACTCTGTAGCAAATAAGAAACACAAAAATTTTTGCCTAAATAAAATGTTCTAGGTCAGAATATGGCCTTTCTGCCTTTATCCTTAACATCAAGGATTCCTCGTGATTAACTATTCAATACTGTGTCTATTCTAGTCTTCTCTAAAGCTGCATGGTAAGCAGTTTCTACATAAACTGGGTCAGTCATACTCACCTCCAATTAAGGTTTGTCTATACATTTCTTTTAATTTCAGATAATAAGA
>PITA01035697.1:0-10254 GCA_004023965.1 Spilogale gracilis | reverse complement strand
CTCTCTCTCTCTCTCTCTCTCTCTCTCTCTCTCTCGGGCCTTTCTTCTGCCCTCATCCTCCTCCTCCCTCACAAACGGAGACTGGAGATGAGACCGTGGGGCGAGGTTTGCACAGAGCCTTCGGGGCGGGAGGGAACCCACAGTGCAGGCTGGGAAGATTGGGAGGGGCACATCACGGACCTCTAGTCCTGTAAGAGCGAGAGGGGCACTTAAACATGTCTGAGATTCCTGTCGATCGACCTATTTGCTATTGCGACTTATCTCTACTCCTCACTGCCTGCACCCTCCACAATTTATCTCCCCAAATTTCAATCTTACATGGAAAATGCACAATTTTTTAAGACTTTTGGAACTGTCCTCCTTTATGCCCTACGGGAGGAATATCTTCTAAGCTACCACAGATGTGCTCCCAGTGATTAATACTCATATGGTTTGTTTGCAAATGTCCCTCAACATCCCGTCCCCAGACCCCTCTCTGCACCGTCCCCCCCACCCTTCCTTGGGTCTCCAACCCACTTCCTCTTTGTTTTCATAGAGTCGAAAGTTTCAAGGACTTTTCCGCTCTAACTCCTAAATACCTTTTCCTACTTATCTTAAGTAGGATTTAGATAATGTGTGGCTACAGAGCCCCAACTACTCATGGAAAAGAAAGGGGGAGAAGGAAAAAATGGAGCAGGGAAGGTAAGGAACAAGTCGGCGGGAGGCGGAAAACACCGACAACATGAGAAAGCAAAGGCGCGCTGGGCCCAGGTCCCTCCTCCGAGGGCGCCCTGTGTTCCCGCGTCTCCAAGGACCCAACCAAGCCAAGATTTCCTTTCACAGGAATCTGAAGAGGGAGGCCTCGGCCCTGCATCTTACAAGACCCCTCCTTGAAGCTGCCTGACTGCTCCTTTAGCTCCGTACGCGTAGCTGAGAATGTGTAGTCTTTAGAAATAATGAAATTTGTGAAGTCATGGTGAGTGATTGATTGAGATTTCACCAACTAACTTCTTTTCCATAGAAACACTTAATAAAGTGAGAAGAAACAAGCTCTTCTCTCCGGAAGTTGTCACTCTTAGTCCTGGCTGGCCCTATCATGCCACCTTTGTATACATGGGACTCCTGGCAGAGTTTCTGGGGGCCCCCCCAGGATTGGAAGGACCCAGATAAGCCATAGTGCCCAAAGGTCTGCTGACTCATGGCTACAGATGGTTAGGACTTTGCTCAAGTCTTTTTTTTTTTAATATTTTATTTATTTATTTGACAGAGAGAAACACAGCCAGAGAGGGAACACAAGCAGGGGGAGTGAGAGAGGGAGAAGCAGGCTTCCTGCCGAGCAGGGAGCCCGATGTGGGACTCGATCCTGTATCTCCGGGATCATGACCTGAGCCGAAGGCAGTCGCCCAACCAACTGAGCCACCCAGGCACCCCAGGACTTTGTTCAAGTCTTACCAGGTGCTGGGGTGACCTCAAACTCCCCCTCTTCCCAGGAGTCTCCCCCTTCCCTGTTCTCCGCATTAGAATTCATCGCTCCCTTGGAAGGATGGCCAGAGACCTATTTTTAATCTTTTCATCACACTTTGCCCTTTCTGACAGCTTGCCTTTCTTCTCCCAGCCCTTCAAGACCTGCTTTAGTCCTGCGTACGGAGCAGACACCTAATACGTGCTTGCCATAGCAATAGAACGATTTCTAATTTCTTTGACATCATAGAAATCTGAACTGGGCATCAGAAGTGGTCAATTCTTACTAGGTGCTGAGACCCTCGGAGCAGGGGTGGCACTCCCACCTCCCTGATCTTGGCCTCTGACTCTTCTGCATCCCTACTCTTGGTTTGATGCCCTGGGCTCATCACTTGAAACTTTTAATGTTGTGTGGACAAGGGACCTACACCTTCATTTTGCATTTCTGTCTGTAAAAGTATATAGCCCATCCTGATCTCTCCATTTGTAAACGGAAGCCCGGGCCGACTTTCCTAATTGTCCTAATAGTCGGAGAGGACACATTTCAGCATAGGAGAATTTTTATAAAAGATGTGGGATGCTGAAAAGATAATTTTGCACTAGTAAGGAAGTGATTTCAAAGCGAGGTCATTAGGAAGCTGGTCACATGGTAGATTAGAAAGCAGAACTGGCAATGGCAAGAAGATAGAATGCTCCCAGGGCTTTGTAGTATCATGTTGGGTGTTTGATTTTCCTGCTTACCCCCCTATGATGGGCCTATAAACAGTGCTATTGTCATTTGCATCATTTTACAGTTTACGAAATTTGTTCACCTTCCTTGTCTTGCTGAATCCTTACACCTTTGTGAGAATATCTAAATCAGGAAAACCAGAGGCGTCATGGGGAAACTTCTTGGAATTACGAAGAGTTGAACTTACCCACTTTGGAGCCTAAATTTAGGACTCTTCACCTCGCCACGGTTTTCTTTTTTAAAGATTTTGTTTGTTTGTCTGTTAAAGATTTTTTTATTTATTTGACAGAGAGAGAGCAAGAGTGAGCACAGCAGGGAGAGCAGCGGGCAGAGGGAGAGGGAGAAGCAGGCTCCCCACTGAGTGGGGAGCCCAACATGGGGCTCGATCCCAGGACCCGGGATCAGATGCTTAATGGACTGAGTCACCCAGGCCCCCTCTTTCTGCAGTTTTCACCAACATACTGGTTGTCAAAGCTCAGACATTGACCAAGTCCTGTATGAATTACAACCTTCAAAATTACTTAAATAAAAACCAGTAAGATGTGACTACAGCTCCCATGGGTGGAAGGGCAAGCCCACGGGAGAGGAACCAGCAGCAGCTCCCGCCCACGGCCCTCCTGTTTTGTGGAGGGAAAAGAAGAAAGATGCTATGACTTTCCCAGGTGCTGTGAGTTACGTGCCTTGTCCAGTAACTCTCGATAGCCTGCGGGAGAAAACAAGACCCCGACGCCGCTCGCAGGTCATCCCGGCTGTCCCGCTGGTGCGATGCCGCATACTTACTGCTGTGCTGACCCACCCAGTAGACAGGACAGCGCTGTTGGGAAGGCTCGGTGAGCAAAGGGCAAGTGCGAGATGCCTCGTTACCAGCGGCACAGCCTGGCCTCACGCGTCCCACGAAGACTGGGTACGCTCACGGAGCCGACCCAGTCCCTGCGGCTCAGGTGCAGTGTAAGACGACACCATGCCGGGGACTGGAAACACGCTTTGTGCGAGCACGAAGCCCAAGTCTGGCCTGGACGCTCCCTGCAGGACCCACAGACACCTGCAAGCATCGTGTGGGCGCCCAAGGACAAGGTCAGGATGTGGCAGTGGAGGGCGTGCGTGCCCGTCTCAATGGCTCATTAGGACACAAGTGTAAGCATCAAGAGAGCAGGATTCTATCCTAGTTTATTTTCTTGAACAAGCACTTACATAGTGGGGGCGAGTCTAAGCCCTGCACTGACATCATTTAACCCTCGCCCTGCCCATTCAGGCGTAACCACTGATCCCCATTTTACAGATGAGAAAATTAAGACCAAATGGGTAAGTTAATGTGCCCAAGCGACTTAGCCCGGGTAGCTCAGTGACACAGCCCACCACACTGTGCCTGGGGAGTGCAGAGGGGGCTTCCTGGTGGGCACCTCCCACCCCCACCCCCACCGTGAAACGTGCCATGACCCTACCTTGGGGTCCGTTCTCCCTCTGAAGGGAGAGTCTACTGCATCTTTCCTCACATGTATGCAGGAAAATTCTCTTTACTTTTTCCCTCCTCCTGATTTTACACATAAATTTTCTCTGTGGTTTAATGTAATATTTATTTACCATCTTCAAAAACCTTTATTGCTATGCTCGATACTGAGACTTCAGGGCAGGGAACAAAGCCCTTTTAATTTATTTGCTTCCCTCAATTTGCTTTCTTTGAAAGAAATTTGCAATAGCCCAATTGCTTTCCAAGAACTTTTACCTCTATTATCTTATCAGACTTTACCTCCATGCTCCCAAGAGGGTGGCCAGGTCTTTATAACATGGATGGAGATGAAGGGCTTGATTACAGAAGAAAGTTTTTTGTTGTTATTTGTAAAGAAAGTACAAAGGAGAAATGGATGAAAGACCTGAACGTGAGGCAGGAATCCATCAAAATCCTGGAGAACATAGGCAGTAACCTGTTTGACATCGGCCACAGCAACTTCTTTCAAGACACGTCTCCAAAGGCAAAGGAGACAAAAGCGAAAATGAACTTCTGGGACTTCATCAAAATAAAAAGCTTCTGTACAGCAAGGAAACAGTCAACAAAACAAAGAGGCAAACCACAGAATGGGAGAAGATATTTGCAAATGACACTACAGACAAAGGGCTGGTATCCAAGATCTATAAAGAACTACTCAAACTCAACAGCCAAAAAGAAGAGGAACACATCAAAAAATGGGCAAGAGATATGAAGAGGCACTTCTCCATAGAAGATATACAAACGACTAACAGACACATGAAAAAATGTTCAGCGTCACTAGCTATCAGGGAAATTCAAATCAAAACCACATTGAGATACCACCTTACACCAGTCAGAATGGCCAAAATTAACAAGACAGAAAACAACAAGTGTTGGAGAGGCCGCAGAGAAAGGGGAACCCTCTTACACTGTTGGTGGGAATGCAAGTTGGTGCAGCTGCTTTGGAAAACAGTGTGGAGATTCCTTAAAAAATTAAAAATAGAGCTACCCTATGACCCTGCAATTGCACTACTGGGCATTTACCCCAAAGATACAGATGTGGTGAAAAGAAGGGCCATATGTACCCCAGTGTTCATCGCAGCAATGGCCACAATCGCCAAACCGTGGAAAGAGCCTAGGTGCCCTTCAACAGATGAATGGATAAAGAACATGTGGTCCATATATACAATGAAGTACTATGCCTCCATCAGAAAGGATGAATATCCAACTTTTGTAGCAACATGGACTGGATTGGAGGAGATTATGCTGAGTGAAATAAGCCAAGAAGAGAAAGTCAAGTATCACATGGTTCACTTACTTGCGGTGCATGAGGGGTAACCTGGAGGACAGTAGGAGAAGGAAAGGAAACGGGAACTAGGGTAATCTAGGGAGGGAAACGAAACAAGAGAGACTTAGGACACAGAAACAAACTGAGTGACTTGGAGGGAGGGGGTGGGGGATGGGAGAGCCTGGTGGTGGGTACTGGGGGCACGTGTTATGTGGAGCACTGGGTGTGGGGAATGGGCAATGAATCTTGGACCGCTGGAAAAATAAAATAAATATAAAGTAAAAAAAAAGAAAGCACAAAGGAATATAAGAGCCATTTTTAAGCGAGAGAAAGTTCCAGAAATTTCATCCAATAGCTGGAGATTGGTGAGAGGAGGAACAGGGGTAAAGTTTGCCCTGGAGCCACTGTTCTCTCCCCAACACCCGACTGCCCCTGCTCTTTCTGCCTCCCACATCCCTGCCTAGAAACAGCAGTCATCTGAATGATCGCAGCAACGCAGAGAAGGCTCCCGGAAAAGTAGAAATACAGAGTCTCTGAACCTGCTTAAACAAACTTCTCTAGGGGTGATAGCAACCACGACCTGCTGTATGTTTTACACGCGGCACCTCATTTAATTTTCAGTCACAGAGAAATAAAACCTCGCCAGAGGTATTCCTTCCTCTATTTTGCAGATGAAGCAAGTGAATGACCTGCCTAAGGGCTGCAGCCCATAAGAAGCAAGCAACTCCGGGCCTCAAGTCCCTGACAGCAGCCCCCTGAGACCCCAACAGTGTCGTCATTAGCCGTCGCCCGCAGCTGTCGCCCGCCTGCCTTGATGAACTGGTAAGTGGTCCTCCTCCGCTCCACACCGGCTGGCGTCCCGGCTCCCGCCCTGAGGTCTGGGAGATCTGGGGACCAGAGGGCGGCTCCAGCAGTAAGGACAGAGGCTGCGAGTAAAGCCCAAGCAGGGCCCGCCTGGCCTCCTCTCCCAGCAGGACCGCCTGGCCAAGGTGCACCCTCTCCCCCTGTCTCGGGGCCACCCTCCCGCTCCCGCCGCCCTCCCCCTGCTCTGCCCCTCGCCTCAGCCCCTGCCCTGCTCCTAGCTCCCGCTGGCTTTCCAGGCAATCTGGTCTGCCAGCGGCAGCATCTGGCCGAGACCCCGGGGCAGCCCCAGATCTTGGGCCCGTCTCGTGAGGAGCTGGCTTTGCGGGGCCGAGTAGTGGAGCAGGGAGCCCCCGCTGTGTCCTGGAGCCCATCCCACGAGGAGCCGACGGTCTGAGCGCAGGCATGTGCGGAGCCCGTCCCCACTCATGATCCACTATCCATCGTGCATCTCCACGCCTGTTTTTCTATCACTGTATTTCTGTACCAGTCTCTGATTATTTTGCCTAAATTCCTTTGGAAGAAGCTTTGTGAACATTGTTAGTGCCCTACATTCTAAGACTGTGAATTTCTCAGTTTGTGAAAACGCCTTTCATAGGTTGCTACTATGTTGGTAATTTCTTCCCATTACTTTCTTTTTTGCCCTCAAAATGTCCCTTCCGCCTCTGATCCACCTTCAGTGAGCCCGGCTGCTCGTCCAGTAAAGCCCCCGGTGGGCCAGCACCCACGCAAGCTGGGCCTTGCAGGGCTACATCCAGAGTCACCGTTCCGCACCCTCTTCTTAGGCCATCCCGGCAACCACGAACCCCACCTGTAACTTACCTCCAACTCTGTCCAGGTCGAGTCCCCGGGAAAGGAGATGGCGGGACGGGTAGTAAAAGATTTAAATCATCTTCTTCTGATACCAGTTCCTATGACAATCACAATATCTGAGTCAGGACGGAGTCAGTTGCACGAAATATTTTAGCATTAGCTGACGAACAGCGTACGCGAAGAGAGCAGGAGGCTGAGAGCTGCAGCCGCGTGACCACCGCGCACTGTGCCAGCTGGGAGGCAGGGAGGCACAACAACCGGGTGTGTCTGAGGTCTGTGTGACACGTCCGTGTGATGCTCCCTACAGCAGGAGTTGTCCACATGTGGCTGTGAACATGCCGTCACAGGCGCCTGTCCCTTACAGGGAGGCCATGGAGCCTTTCCTCAGCTTCAGAATGATATGGGTTCGAATCTACTCTCTGTCATACTCTAGTTGAGTCACTGCATAAAATCTTGATCTCATAGAAAAGGTAAGGGTCTTATTACCTACCCTTTGGGTTGTTGGGTGTATCAGGAAGAATGAATGTAAAATGCCCCACGAGTGGCACTGTCAGCCGTTAGGAGGTCCTCCTGCAGTCACATTCTTCAAGAAAAAACAACAATGTGCATGATCGGGGATTGGGCAGAAGCTTAGTTCTACAAGTGTTGGAGCCACTGAGACACACTAAGTGTGTAATCTAAACTTGGGAGAGGAGAACTGTCAGATCATTTCAAAAGACTCTGGTTTTGTTCATCCAAAATTCTGCTCGTGTGCAGGAAAGTTGGATCCTGGGAGAGATGCCAGATGTCAAGGACAGGCTTGGTCAGTGGAGGGACTTTTCTGGGCAGTCAACTGCCTTTCCAAGGCTGCAGAACAAAGCGTGCATTGTGGGCTGCTGCCTGGGACCCCACACTGGAGGGGCGCCCGCGCTGGGTGACGTGTGTGGCGAGGAGGCGGGAGAGGCCCCGGGGAGGCTTGGGTGGCCGGGAACCAGGACCTGATGCATTCGTCCTGATGAAATCTTCCCTCCTGATAGGCTTGCTTCTCGTAGAACAAAAGGAAAATTTAGAGCATCTTTGCCAAAGTATCCAGAGAGAGGAAAGCTGAAGCAACCTTAATCCGGAGTTTCTCCCTGGCTCTCCGGGCCAGAGGTATGAGTGATGGGAATAGGAACACTTGCCGTTGCCGCTCAGGCTACACACCAACCAGCAACACAGAAACTGCCTCAGTGTGTGGGAGTCGGGGTGTGGCCAGCGCCCACAGTGTGCCGTTCCCCCAGATCCAGACAGGTGTCTGATACCCCCGACTCCGCAGTCTCTTCAAGCCCCAGCACTCGCCCACGAAGCCTCTGTTTGGGGAAGGACATACCAGCGTGGAAAACGTCATTGCAAAGATGGTGAGTTAGTCCAGGGAGAGGCCGAGGCTCCCTGCAGAGGGGCAGTCCCTCTGGTCCTGAAAGGCCACAGGGCACTGTGTTTCCAGTGTTACGGAGGCGGGGTTCAAGCTGCCGGTGTCTCCGCCCAGCAGGAAACTACCCGTGACTCATGGGAGCGGCCGTATACACAGGCGGCATTAACCACGGTGCAGCTTCGATTCTAGTTTGGAACCTGCTACTTCCGAGCCATCGGAACGTGATCGATCCCCGGGCCCTCCGGAAACTCGGGGTTCTCGAGCGGGACGTGGGGAGAAGCGCAGGACGGGGTTCTCGAGCAGGAGGTGGGGAGAATCGCAGGACGGGGTTCTCAAGCGGGACGTGGGGAGAACTGCAGGACGGGGTTCTCGAGCGGGACGGGGGGGAGAATCGCAGGACGGGCTGGGCTTCGGAGCAGAGGGAAGCGTCTCCTGCAGCCTTTGGCAAAACCGCGGGCCGTCCTAAGTCCACATCCCGGGGGTCTGGTCGCTGCAGAACACGCGAGTGAGCAGATGTTCAGCAGCCACAGGCTCCCTCACACAGGCTGCAGGCCGTCCCCCGGCCTTCAGGGTGAGGGCAGCTGGAGGGACGGGCAGGCGGCGGGGGACACACGGGCTTGCTGTCACTGCATCTGGGCGACCAGCCCTGCGGGAGGACAGCAGAGAACCCCCGTGTGTTTCTCCAAAGGGCAGAGTGTGCACGCCGGGGCTGTGGCTTCAGCCATACCCCGGTGACCCTACAGGTGGCCCTGGGCCTGAGAGCCACTGCTAGCGGCCACACGTGCCTACGGAAGGCCTGGCGGGCGGAGGAGAAACCCCACGGGGCTGAGAGGCAGGCGTCACAGGCTTGCTCCGTGCTGGGAGACACTGAGGGGCACGAGAAGGGAGGAGACCCCACGCCTGTGCCCCTAAGCCGGCACATAAAGATGAGCTAGGGCACTGACAACTGACGCCAAGTGTCCCCTGCTCCTCCCTCATCCCTGCTCGTCCCCCGGGGAGGAGGCTTGTCCCCCCAACTCTGGAGAAAGGACTCGAGTCAGGCTTTTGTCCGCCACCTCAAGCAACGACAGACGCATCATTTCACACCTGCTGACTGTTTCTCTGTTGTTTCCTGAGGCCACAGCAGCACAGACGCCCTCGGGATGCCCCTTCCCTCCCTCACCTGAAAACAACGCCTTGTCCCCCTTCTCCTTATTTGACAGAGAGAAACACAGCGAGAGAGGGAACACAAGCAGGGGGAGTGGGAGAGGTAGAAGCAAGCTTCCCGAGCAGGGAGCCCGATGTGCGACTCGATCCCGGGTCTCCAGGATCATGACCTGAGCCGAAGGGAGAAGCTCAACCACTGAGCCACCCAGGCGCCCCAAGGAAGGTGATTTTTAAAATTTCTCCTTTGATGTGAGCATGTTAGCCCAGAATAAATGTGCCTTCCCCTGGTGGGCCTTAGAGCGAGAGGTTCCAGCCATCTCAAGTGGCGATTAGCTCCTTGGCCCGTGGGACGCTTGTTCATTTGCCCAGAAATAGCCCATTCGGTGCAATCTCCACACCAGCTCTAGGAAACGGTGCCCTGCTTTTATTACTAAAGTTCAAAGTCTGTCTTTGAGATAAAGTTCTATTTCCCCAGGAGCGTCTCGGGGTTCTGCATGGGCGTGAAGGGCTCACGCAGGTCTCAGACGGTCACTCGCAAATGTCGGGGCTTTGAGTGTGTGCGCAGCCGGCACCTGAGTGTCCCGGACCTCATCTTTGTGCTTCTAGAGGCGAGCTCCTTCCTCCCACAGGGCGACATATCAACCGGGATTTATGTCACTATTCCGTTGGCTTTCTTGCAAATGTACCCCACTTTCTGGTCTAGTTGAGTTTAATGGGAATAATAAAGGGAACCAAAAGGGAAAACCCAGTGAAAAAAATTATTTTAGAAATAGAACAAATAGGTTGGTAGGAATCCCCAAGTGCTCATAGGCACTCTTTGACTAATGTGACACATAAAAGATGAAAGGCAAATGGATAAGATGGACCAAAATAGAATTGAATCCATTGAATATAGATAGATATAGATATAGATATAGATACAGATACAGATACAGATACAGGTATAGATGTAGGTGTAGGTGTAGGTATAGGTATAGGTATAGGTATAGGTATAGGTATAGGTATAGGTATAGGTATAGGTATAGGTATAGGTATAGATACGGATTGAAATAGAAAAGCTCTGCAAAGCTTGTCTGGGCTGGAGAGAAGCTGCCTACTACAGGTCTGTGCTAATGGGGTCT
>PITA01035696.1:0-10256 GCA_004023965.1 Spilogale gracilis | reverse complement strand
CCTGGGTGGTTCAGTTGGTTAAGCGACTGCCTTCGGCTCAGGTCATGATTCTGGAGACCCGGCATCGAGCCCCACATCAGGCTTCCTACTCGGAGGGAAATCTGCTTCTCCCTCTCTCAGTCCCTCTGCTTGTGTTCCCTCTCTAGCTGTGTTTCTCTCTGTCAAATAAATAAATAAATAAAATCTTTTAAAAAAAAATATTTGACAGGCTAATAAAGTTGAAGATGACCCAACCATTCCACTTCCAGCATGTACCATAGAGAAGCTAGTACATTCAAGGAGGATTATTTGAAATAGTTTAAGTGAGAAATAGTGCTAATGTTGAACAACAGGAAGATCACCCTATTGAAGTCCTTCCATGAAAGATAATACTATATAACATAAAAGTAAACTACAATTATCATATTCAAAGTGAATAAATCTCAGAAACCTAAAGTTAAATGATTAAGCTCATCGCAGATGAAAATAAAGGTAACATGACTTCATTTATAAAAGGTTCCAAAGCATCAAAGCTAAATAATATATAACTAAGACTATCCTGAACAGCCACGCAAGTTGTTCACTGCTCCAGTCCAGGGCTGACACTCAGAAAGTAAATATTTAAGCATATCCACTGATAATAAAACTATGCAGGGCGCCTGTGCCTGGGTGACTCAGTGGGTTAAAGCCTCTGCTTTCGGCTCAGGTCATGATCTCAGGGTCCTGGGATCCAGCCTCACATCAGGTTCTCTGCTCAGCAGGGATCCTGCTTCCTCCTCTCTCTCTGCCTGCCTCTCTGCCTACTTGTGATCTCTCTCTCTGTCAAATAAATAAATAAAATCTTTTAAAAAAATATTGGTGTCCATCAAGGTCCAAACTACTCACATCTCATTCTCAATAATGTTTCAAGGCAATCTTACTGATGCCCATGGCTTCAACCTACCACATATTTACTGACTCCAACATCCATATTTCTAGCCTAATCTTTTGCCCTGAGTTCCATTGTCATATATCAAATAGTTGGTAAGAGGCTATCCAAAATTGGATTTATCTTCCTCCCACAAAAAGCTTCTTTCCTTCACATTTGGAAAATGATGATACCATCTGTATTGTTTCCATTAGAGTTGTTCTAGAAGATTTCTCAGTTTCCACATGTAAGTTCAGTTCATTTTACATCCAAAATATCTCTCCTATAGATCACTGTTTCCACCACCACTTCAGCCAACTTTGTTCAGTGTCTCAACATTTTTTCTCTTGATAATTCTGGTACCTCCACTATCACCCCTTACATTTCTTCTTTGTTGCCAACAGTTACTTTTCCATATGGCATAATTTCTCTGCTCATAGTTCTGCCCTAGTTGACCACCTCAAAAATCATATGCAAGGGGCGCCTGGGTGGCTCAGTTGGTTAAGCAACTGCCTTCGGCTCAGGTCATGATCCCGGAGACCCAGGATCGAGCCCCACATCGGGCTCCCTGCTTGGCGGGAAGCCTGCTTCTCCCTCTCTCACTCCCCTTGCTTATGTTCCCTCTCTGGCTGTGTTTCTCTCTGTCAAACAGATAAATAAAAATCTTTAAAAAAAAATCATATGCAAAATTTATGTGACATACAAGGCTCTATACAGAAATTATGGTCATTACAATACAAAGGATAAATCCAGGTCCAAAATCTTCAGCCCACATCAAAGATTTCATGTTCTGATGACTGCTGGGCTTAGGGAATCGTGGAGGTGTAGCTATAAAAGAAGAAACCCCTCTGTCAAGGGCATCACTTGCTCCCTAGTTCATGGCGCTTTGTAGGCACAAGTCTAAGAGTGTGTTTACTCTCCCACTGATGTAGAGCAGACAGGTTGGACACGACCTTGTGCCTTCTATCTTGGTCCTCTTCCTGCTACCTGTCTTCTTGTGATACCTCTGCAACTCTTCTGTTGTGATTGTTTTGTTTTGTTTTTGTCAGCTGAAGTTGTAGGCCAGAGTTCTGCTTTGGGTTAGAATTTTACTATATGATCCAATATATTTAGCAGGTAACTGGCCATCTGATGGAATAATATGTGAGACATCTATTGAGATTCTGGTACTATCTTACTTTTTTTCTTAACTTCTAAGTTAAATCTTGTTCTGATTTGTTAAAGAAAAAAAGACTAAAGATAATCCAGTAAATATAAATTAGAAATTACAAGGAAGAAAAATGCCAGTAGGATGCCTGGATGGCTCAGTCAGGTAAGTGGCTGTCTTCCGCTCAGGTTGTGATCCCAGGGTCCTGGGATCGAGTCCTGCATCATGCTCCTGCTAAGTGGGAAGTCTGCTTCTCCCTCTGCCTCTGCCTGGTGCTCCCTCTGCCTCTGCCTGGTGCTCCCTCTGTCAAATAAATAAATAAAATCTTAAAAAAAGAAAAGAAAAAGAAAAAAGAAAAATGCCAATAATTTCATCACCTGCTTTCAACTTTTGTCAACATTTTTATTGTTCTTTCTTCATGGGTTTTTCTATATATCTTTATGTACATATATTTCCTATTAGATCATGCAGTTTTTGCAGGGTTTCTTAAATCTTGGTGTTTAAATGTATCTTTATTTCAAAAGCATTTTATTATTTTATAAATTTTGTTTTATGGTTTTATAGGATTTTTTTTAATGTAAAGGTACTACAACTTACGTAAACCGTCCTCTGTTGTTAGATATTGTGTGCGTGTGTGCTATTTGCTATTACAAATATTTACTATTTACAATCACAAATTTCCTATTACAAATAACGAAGATTATATTGCCAAGTGCCAAGCAAGTTATTCTTGACATCGTTCCCTCTTCCCCTCTTTCACTTTTACCCTGGGACCATTTTCTCCACCTTAGACTTTACTGAAGAATAAACAGTGATTGGATTCCTGTAACCCCCGAAGTGAAGGCCATGTTTTGGGGGCTCTTTTCCCTCTCACACATGACTATATAAAATAGAGGAAGGAGAAGAAGAGGCAGAGTGGTGACTCAAATGCGGGAGACAAAGGGCAGAAGTGCACTAACTGGGAAGAGAAAGGAAACGTTGCTGGTGGAGAACCAGGGAGCTGGGTGGAAGGACTCACAGATTAGCATTCCAGAAGAAGGAAGATCCTATATGCAGTTCAACTGTTCTGGGATCTTTAAATGTCCTGATAAGAGAGCAGGGACCTAGATCTGCTCCTGGGGGTAATTGTGCAGTGAGAGGTGAGTCTCTGGCCCCATCTGGGCAAAGCTGAACTTTTGCTGGAAGTGGGCAGGAGTTGACTTATGGTCATCTTTACAAGTGTGTGTGTGTGTGTGTGTGTGTGTGTGTGTGTGTGTGTGTGTACACAATAAAATATATACAAAATATATATATATATATGCATTTTAACTTCTGAAATTATCTTGAGTCACTCCCTTTGAATTATGTTATTTTCTCAAGGTCAGAAATAATGGGTATTTTAGGAGGCTGAACTATATCACCAAAGTTCTCTCCCAAAAGGCGGTAACAATTTACTTTCTTACTGTGAATAACACACTTTGATGGCTATTTATAAGTTATTTAAGACTGTTTTAACTACTTGAGTTATTTTAGGAAAAATTGATTTTTAGACCAACTCATATTGATGTGAATATTAAAAATAAAATCTAATGAATAATGAGAGGAAAATCATTGTTTTTCCCCTATGTCATATTGCAGACAAGTTTCCATAAAACTGAGATGATGACTTCACTTGCAAAAGACATTTGATACATCAAATGCAGCCATATGTTCTAAATATAACAGATTACTACCATGTGCATAAGTTAAGGAACACTATGTGCTGTGCAAGTTGAAAGAACATTTGAAATGTATGTTTGGATTTCAGATAGTTCATATTGCAGACATGTTCATATTTCAATGACAAAGAAATAGGAAAATATATAGCCTCATGCTTAGGGTATAATCTGTTTGGTGGAGTACTAAGCCATGTAAAATCTGGCCTGGTATATTAAAAAAAATAAATATATATATAATTTTTTTTTCATGGAGCATCTGTGTGGCTCAGTCGGTTGAGCAACAAACAATTGATTTCAGCTCAGGTCATGATCTCAGAGTCGTGAGATTGAGTCTCCTGGTCTGCTTAAGATTCTCTCTCTCAGGTGCTTGGATGGCTCAGAGAGTTGAGCTTCTGCCTTCCACTCAGGTCATGACCTCAGGGTCCTGGAATCGAGTCCCACATTAGGCTCTCCACTCAGCAGCAGGCCTGCTTCCCTCTCTCTCTGCCAGCCTTTCTGCCTACGTGTGATCCCTCTCTCTGTCAAATGAATAAATAAAATATTTGGGGAAAAAAAAGATTCTCTCTCTCAGGGTGCCTGGGTGGCTCAGTTGGTTAAGCGACTGCCTTCAGCTCAGGTCATGATTCCGGAGACCTGGGATCCAGCCCCGCATCAGGCTCCCTGCTCAGCGGGAAGCCTGCTTCTCCCTCTCTCACTCCCACTGCTTGTGTTCCCTCTCTAGCTGTATTTCTCTCTGTCGAATAAATAAATAAAATCTTTTTAAAAAATTGTGATGACTATATTTGATTCCTTGGTGATATACCTAAAATGATCTCAAGAAAGATGATAAGTCCCTCTTTCTCTCTTTCCTCCACCCCATTTCTCTCTCATTTTCTCTTATATTTACATATACATATATAACATTAGAACATATATTATTATATATTACACTACAGTATTACATATAGTATATTACTTATATACTAAGTGTATTAATATCATATATGTGTATATATGTGTATATATATGACTATTTCTGTCTTATGAGGTACCAACTAGTTCCATGTTAGGTGAATTACCTATGCTGGAAATTGCAAAGAAGGTTATGAAACATCATTTTGTATTTTTTGACCCTTCCCCTCAACCCAAAAGACAGGAGAGACTAAGAGGGTATGCTGAGAGTCTCCCCTACCCAATCTCATCATTGAGATGGAAGCAGACAGATTTTCCCTTATCTCCACCTTCTAGAAAATGACTTTGTAATGAGACACTTTGGAGGAGCTTAGTACTGGTCTTCTGGTGTATTGGAACATAGTGGACTGGTGCCTGCTTCACAACTTGGCAGCCCAGTGGGTTTTGGAAGAAGCAGCTGTGGGTAAACGAAGGAAGCCCACCCTTGCCGCCTCCTATAGCGAGCAGACAGCCTAGGCAGACTGAGATAAGGGTGGAGAGAACATAGAACTTTAAATAAAGTTAACAGCATTTTTGTTTCCTGTTTCTTATTGCTTTGAGCTGAGCATGTAATTACAGAACTAAGATATTTTTGTGCCTAGAAGCAACAGGAAGACTTATCTAAGATCAATGAGAAAAACAATAGAACTTGCCTTAAATTTTCTCCAAGGTGCAGGAAAAAAAGAGCTTTTCAGAGCAAGTTTGAATAGGCAGTCAGTAACAAGAACAAATAGCATTTCACAAGTCCTTTTGAGTGTGTGTGTGTGAGATATTCTTACACAGGTATGTAATTCCTTAGAAGAATATACCGAAAGCTGCCTCTGGAGAAGGAAAAGGAAGGACTGGGAGTGAGGCAGGAAGAGAGCTTTTCATTGCCCATCCCTTGGACTGCTTTCCTTGGACATTTATTATTTAAGAAATACTGATTTCAAGAAGGCTCTGATTTCCCTTTGTAAAATCAATTACAAATTAGGTAAACAGGCCGAAAAGCAGCAAGTTCTGATCAATTGAATAACAATAGAAGAAGCCAACTGAGAAGTTTGAGAATCCTGAATTAGCAGTTTCTTGTAAATCTGAAATGTCATCTACTTGTTAAACCAACTTATCTTGAGAAGTGAAAATCACAGAAGTGTTCTCATTTTAGTTATTTTTGAAGTTGCAATTTTCAGTTAGGAATATGGCCAACATATATACGTAGTCAAAGTCAGGGCATACCTCCATCCATATGCTTACCTACTGCCACCAACCCCACCAACACTAACGCCAACAACAACAGCAGTAAACACATTATGCCCTTCAAGTTCTTAGGAAGGTATTTTGCAGGTTATTTTTCAACTCACCCTTTTAAGACAAACCATCATAACCTGAAAGCTCAAAGCTATGTTTTAATCGTGAGTCAAAGTGCAGTTAGTAAGGAAAGCACCCCACTTTATTGCTACAAACTTTGGCAACCCCTGGAGTAAAAATTTTGCTCTGGAATCTGATAAATTTTGTGGGGCTTTTTGATTGATGTATTAACCTTAATTTCTGTGGATAATTGCCACATTATGCTATTGATATGGACTATAGAAGTTGATCCCAATTACTATATTTTATTTAGTGAATCATTCTTTGTCATGATCATGTTTTCTTGTTGTTATGTAGATGTGCAGGACACTAAAGCCTCCAGTTGTTCACCCACAGTGGAGGACTCTATCCTGATTATAATACAAATTGAAACGCTCTTCTTTCACAGGAGCAGAATTAGATAAATAATTATTTGCTGTGGCAGTCAAATTTATCCACACATTCACACAATCTATGCCATTTTTTTTAAAGATTTTATTTATTTATTTATTTGACAGAGAGAGAGAGAGAGTGAGAGAGGGAACACAAGCACAGGGAGTGGGAGAGGTAGAAGCAGGCTTCCTGCTAAGCAAGGAGCCCAATATGGGGCCCAATGTGGGGCCCAGTGTGGGGCCAGATCCCAGGACCCTGGGATAATGACCTGATCTGAAGGCAGACACTTAACAACAGAGCCACTCAGGTGCCCCAATCTATGTCATTTTGAGTTGACCTTGATTTGCCTCAGGTATCATGTCAATATTATTCATAAGAATTCCATGGTGATCTCCTGTGTTCAATAGCTTAGCAAACTTAAAACTGTTTGAACATTGCTATGCTGTCCTATTAGCCCTGTATTTCTGGTAAGATTTTTGAGGCCAAGAGAAAATATTTCCGTTTCTCTCATTTTGCTTATTTCTTGGATAGAAAGAACCATGAACTAATCAATGTAACACACAAGAAATTCTGAAATATTTTCTTTTATACTAAGTAGTTATAGATGACTTTCATATTATTCCAATTTCCTATTATTACTAAATTGTGCATACAGTCTTAGGAAGTTGACTTACTACCTTTAAGGAATTCCTGGGTCTCTTCCAGAAGAATCACTCTCATTTACAAATCCACTGAGCACGGGCTTCATGGTCAGAGATCATGGTTTAGTACTGGTTCTGGAACTTATGAGCTTAAGCAAATCCCTTATGTCTCAGAAAGATCAGTGCTCTGATTTCAAGTATCTTGCCTAGGAAATTAGAACCATTGGCATATATAAAGTATTCGGTACTCAGCAAATGCTGTTTTGCATCATTTACACATGTCACCTCATCTATCTCTATAGCAAACTTGTAAAGTGGCTATTATTAATCTAGTCTAAATAAGGAAAGTGAAAGTGACAACGCCAGATACCAGTTGTTTGTCAGATATATGGTTTGCAATTATTTTCACCCACTCTGTAGCTTGTCTTTTTAATCCTTTAACAGGGTATTTTTTTTTCAAATTTTTATTTAAGTTCTGGTCAGTTAACATGCAGTGCAGTATTGGTTTCAGGAGTGGAACTCAGTGGTTCATCACTTACATACAATACCCAGTGCTCATCGCAAGTGCCTTCCTTACTAAAGGTATTAACAGGTGTTTTGCAAAGCAAAAGTTTTAATTTGATGATGCCCAATTTATTAATTTTTCTTTTATGGATCATGCTTTTGGTGAACTCTAAGAACTCTTTGCCTAGCCTTAGCCCCTACAGACTTTTTCTCTTGTTTTTTTCCTAATAATTTTATGTTTAAGTTTAAGTCTTTGATCCACATGGAGTTAATTTTTCCAAAAGATGGAAGAGATAGGTCAAAGGTTTTTTATTTGTTTCAATTTTGGCCCATTGATGTCCAATTGCTCTGGCACCATTTGTTGAAAAGGCTAGCTTTCCTCCATTGATTATGGTCTCAAAAACCTTCATATCAAGTAGACTGATCCTTTATTCTTCTTTTTCAAAATTGTTTTAGCCAGAGGGGGCTGGGTGGCTCTGTTGGTTAAGCTTCTGAGTTGGACTCAGGTCATGATTTCAGGGTCCTGGGCTCCCTGCTCAGCTGGAAGTCAGATTCTCCCTCCCCCTCAGGCCCTCTCTGCCCTAGTGTTCATGCTCTGTCTCTCATAAATGAATAAAATCCTTACAAAATGTTTTCACTAATTCCTATACGTTGCAAACAAGAGTTCTGTGATTTTTCAAAAAACAAAAATGAGAAAAACAGAAGAAAATTACTATTCCTCTTGGAGCATGATTATGAGATTATGGGAGATGACCTATATGAAATATTTAATATGGTACCTGGCATAAGATATAGACACTTAGCTTCCTTCCTGTTGATTCTAAACCATCCATCAAAAATTGTTCACATACACACATTCACACACACACACACATCTCCTCTAGTAGTACATTATGTTTTGAGTTTTTTGTGAATGTGTTGTATGTGCAACCAGGTACGAAATATGGCATTGGTAAGAAAAAAAAAATGTATATATGTGAAGGAAGTAGCTCAAAAAAACCAGCTGTCACTCCCATCCACATGTACATAGAAAAAATTCTGTTGCTATTTCCTTCCCACATCCTTAACTTCAGATATAAGAAGCTCTGGTAAGGACTACAATCCACGGGGCAGCTTTCATCTCATCCAGACATCAACCGAACTGTTCTGATGCCAGTCCACAACGGGGGTGGGGGAACTGTGATTATAAACATCACACAACTTGTCAGAACCTGTTTCTGTATAAGATACTGACATTCACTGACAGAATGTCAGTGTCCCTTTTCACATTAGCTCTCTGGCCTCCTTGCTGTTTCTCCCACTTTCCAGATTACTGCGGCTTTTGCCCAGGCTCAGATTTGTCCTCCAGACATCCACATGGCTCTATCCTTCATCTCCTTCAGATGCTATTTGAATGTCACCTTCTCAGGGGGGCTGTCTCTGCCCTGTCAGTTGAAATCACTCCATTCTACCAGAAGTATGATTGGTCTTCTTCCCTCCTGTATATTCCTACTGCCTCCTGTTACTGCCCTAACATAAAACATGTATGTTTGATCATTTGATAAATCTGATGAGATGATTTTACCCACTAGCACGTAAGCCATGAAGGTCATTTCCATGGCTGTATCCTTTTTTTTAAGATTTTATTTATTTATTTGACAGACAGAAACACAGCCAGAGAGGAAACACAAGCAGGAGGAGTGAGAGAGGGAGAAGCAGGCTTCTTGCTGAGCAGGGAGCCCGATGTGGGGCTCGATCCTGGGTCTCCCGGACCATGACCTGAGCCGAAGGCAGTCGCCCAACCAATTGAGCCACCCAGGTGCCCCACCACGGCTGCATCCTTTGTATCTAGAGCAGCACTGGCATATAGCAGTCACTTGATAAATATTTGAGTAAATGAAGTAGAAAGGGTTCAAAAATCATTGGTGAATGTCATATCTTTTGACTATAATACTTAAATCTAAGACCAGCTACAACTTTAATAGGGATATTAAATCTTTATTATCTATTTTATTCTGAGAGAATGTCAATCAAATAAGCACATATACATATATAAATTCATATTTCACAAATTTAATTCCTTCCCCAAATCACCTCCCTCTCCAAAGCTCACCCCAGGAAAAGATGAGAGAGTAAAGGAAAAATGCATCTCTTGTCCATAGGCCTTCTCTTATTTGACTGTTCAGGCCCAAAATTTTGGAGACTTTCTCCTACCTGTACTCAACTGAGCATCTGTAAGTACCCCCAACTCTCTTTACTGCTGTTGTCCTTTCTGGCCACAATCAGCTCTTCCCTGAAATATGGAAAATTGTCTTCTAATGGTTTCCCTGTTTCCAAATTTGACCCTCCACAATCTTTATTTCCCAATCAGCCATAGTGTTCTGGACTGAATTGTGTCCTAAAATTCCTATGTTTAAGCTGTAACCCCCCCAATGCGACTGAATTTGGAGACAGAGCCTTTATGGAAGTTATTAAGGTTAAATGAGGTCATATGGCTAGGACATTGATCTAATAGGCTTCTCACCTTATAAGGGATATGAGTGAGCTCAGTCTATCTCTGCCATGTGAGGACGTGGCAAGAAGGCAGCCTTCTTCAAGCCAGGAATAGAGCTCTCACCAGAGCCCCCCATGCTGGCTCCCTGATCTCAGCCTTCCAGTCTTTAGAACTAGGAGAAAATAAGTTTCCGTTGTTTCAGCACCCAAGCTGCCTAATACATAGAATAAGTATTTTGAAATCTAAGTCACACTGGGAC
>PITA01035695.1:0-10257 GCA_004023965.1 Spilogale gracilis | reverse complement strand
CCATCCATCCATCCATCCATCCAACCATCCATCCAACCATCCATCCAATTTGAATTTATTAAATGTATTACCATATGTTAGGCAGTGTAAACACTATAATAAATGAGTCTCAGACACACATAATTGGGAGGACCACCATTAATGAAACAGTCCACTAATAAATACATAATTACAGGTGCTATGAAAGAAAATGACAGGTTTTGATGAGAGCATCAAAATGGGGTCCTAACTGGTCAAGAGGCCAGGGAACCCTTCCCTGAGGAGGTGACCTTTGAGTTAAGGTCTAAAGGATAGAGGCAGTAAACCAGCCATGGGGTTGGGGGAGGGACCAGGGTCTCCCAGGCAGAGGGAGCAGTGAAGCCGGGAGGAGCAGGCCCCATCTGGGGTCCTAAAAGTCCAGTGTGGCACAAGAACCAGTCTTTGTCATCCTTGTGTTCCCAGAACCTAGCAGAGCATCTGGCCCATAACAGGTGTTTCAGTGGTTCGTGAATGAACTAATGAATAAATGAGTAAGTGAGAAGCCAGGTGGTGGGGATGGATGGACGTGCAGCTCGAACTCAGGGCAGGATCTGGAACTGGGAAATGCGCTGCAGCCTCCAGGGTGGCCCCTCCAAGCCCACTCCCCCGTGGCCACGGGTGCTTATGGCCAGCCCAGCGCGTAGCTGTGTACGATCGACTTGTTACTGTGTCACTCCTCGCTGTGACGCGTCCCCCAGGAGCTTGTCCTGTTTACCAGCGCAGCCCGGCGCCCAGCCCGCCGCCGCCGATGAAGCATAGCGTATAAATATTTAACGAGTTGGTAGGCACAGCAGGCAAACAGCAAGCATCAAAGTCGGCGGGGCAGGAGAGGGTGGAGTTGCCGTGTGGGGGGGGATCGTTGAGTCGGCTCCCAGCGCCGAGGGCACGGAGGGTGGAGGGCAGGCGGGCGCACACATGCCCGTGGCAGTTGAGAGCCGCGTAGGCAGCGAAGGCCAGAGCTGGTGGAGGTGAGCAGGGGCAGTGCAGGGGACTCAAGGAGGAGCGCCAGGGCGGGCCCACGTCACACGACGACACCCTGGCTGCCGAAGGTTCCGGCTTCCCCGTCAGGTCACGCCACTGTCCTCGAAAGAAAGCCCGCACACCTGACACTTCGCTGCCTCCTTCCCGCATCATGGCTGTGCGTGTGCGCGTGTGCACGCGTGTGTGCTGAGCCCCCCAGGACGCACACGCCCCTGGCGTGGGGAGCTCCCCTCTGCTCGCCTCTGTGCCCAGCCGGTGCCCCACCCGGGGCTTGGGGGAGCCCAGGGTGCCGAGGGGGATGCAGCCGATGCCCTCCAGGGGGCTGAACCGCCAGCAAGGGCGCGGGAGCCCAGGCCAACCGCTAGAGAGGCCCCTGGGAAACAGGACTCTACCAGGAAGTCTGGGACACGAGGCCCCGTGCAGACAGCGCGGCGCTGTCTGAGCGCTTCCCGTCTGCCTGCCTGAAACCAGACTTCCTACGGCGCCATCCCGGTCCTCTTGCTCTGCCCCGGCACCCTTCACAACGATGAGCTTCTCCATCGCCTTCCGCCCTTCGGTTCCGAGTTTCTGCAGCGGGAACGCTGCATCTCTGCCCACTGCCCCCATACTCACTTCCCGAGCACCCGGCAGGGGCTGGGCACGAAGCCCCCAGACGCCAGGGTCCGCGGGAGAATCTGGCAGCAAAGGCCCTGCATCCGGGGAGAGGCGAACAGAGCGCCCACGGGGCTTCGGGGCAGACTGCAGACCGGAATCACGGATGAGCCCAGCCCCAGTTTTTCTGAAGCCACTTCCTCGCGTACAGGAGTGACTCATGAAGCACACTTAGAGGGATTCGGGTCAGACCTGCTGCTGCTACTTGTTTCCCAAACAGCCAGCTGGGAACCGAGACTAGCTCTGCGGCATTCAGGCCCCAGGTATCCGGTCTGGGGCTTGGCCGCGGGGCCAGCGATGACTCACGGGGCACACGACCTCGCTCGGACCGGCTGCCCCAGGTCTTCCCAGAGTGACAGACCACGCCAGTGTGCTCTGTGTGTAACCCGGGACGGCTGGCCGGTCCCCTGAGCCCTGAGCCCTCCGCTGTACCGGCCACACACACTCGCGGGCGGCCGCCGGGCTGGGTCAGGGCTGGCACACGAGAGGCACCGACCGAGGCACGGGAGGATCCCTGTGTCAGCACCTATCTCTCGGATTGGCAGGCTGCCAGCCCCAGCTCCCAGCATCCAGGCCACCAGAGCTGCTCCCCGCCGACTCAGCACCGCCGGCCTGCTGAGTCAGGCTTCAGGCAGGCAGGAGGGGCCGCCCGAGCTCCCGTGGGAGGTGGGGACCCCACTGCTCCCGGGCATCGCTCCACCCCGAGCAGCCAGCACCGGGCTTCGTGGGGAAGCCGCTCAGTGAGCCGGGAGCGAGCAGTGGTCTCTCCACTCAGCGCGGTGCGAGGTGACCCCTACACAGGCCACACGCCTCCCTTCTCTGGTGTCATCTGCTGCCATTTGGACCCAGGAGCCCCGGTCTCTCCCAGGGACCCGCTGGGCACACCCGCGTGCCAGGAACCCAGCCGTCTCTGATTTCCCCACACTGCGGGGGCTCTTACAGCTGCCCAGGCCCCCCAGCCAGTATCTGACAGCAGCAGTCTGCCGTCAGGCTGAGGGGGCCCTGCCTTGTCCCTGCCGGATGACCAGGGCGGGGCTTCCCCCTCCAGGCAGAGCTCCAGCATCGCGGCGGCTCAGGGGCCCGCGGGCCGAAGTTGCGCTGCCGGGGACCCTGTTTCACTCTGCGTCTCCTGTCTCCTCCGGAAAGCCTGTACTTGGACTTTCCCAAACCTCCAAGTGGCAGCTCCTGGGGGCCCTGTCCCCACCCCCACCCAACCCTCCCTCTAGGGTCACAAGCACCCAGACCATCTTTTCTCTTCCCCTCCCCAGTCGGCACGTGAGCCATCCGTGTGCCCTGGGCCCTGGCGTTCCAGCAGGGGCTGTCTGCAGACTCGCAGCCTCAGGGCGGGAAGGACCCTGTGGGTCGCTGAGCCAGCCTCCCTCCCAGGCTGCAGCCTTCAGCATACACGGGGGCCTTGAGCCTTTGCTGAATCTGGCGCTGATGGGATGTTCCCTCCCTTTCCAGGGTCTGGCTCCTGGCTGGGTCAGGCCTGCCGACCTAGGCTGTTTGCCCCCCATGCTCATCTCTTAGAAGGCAGCGAACCCCCTGTCGTGAGAGCCACATTCCCATGCTGGATGGCTGGATGCTGGTGAGTTTAGCAGGCATCACTAGGGTTGGATGACCGGTCACTCCCCCCAGTCGCATCCAACAGAGTCCAAGAGCAGGCTCGCTCAAACTAGGGTAACAGGTCGAAGATTTAGGAAGAGACTCTGCAAGATGTGGGCGGGCTCCGAGGAACCTCACCGACGCTGCGATGGTCTGCAGTAAGGAGCAGGAGAGAACTTGCAGGGCAGGCCTGGAGGACCAGGCTGGGCGTCCGGAAACAAGAGTCCCGTGTGTGCCAGGGCTGCCGGGGGCTGCCGAGGGCTGCCGAGGGCCCTCTCTGGGCCCGGACTCCAGATGCTGGGGTGGGACTTGGGGTGGGACGGGGTCGTGGAGGGAGCTGCTCAGGGCCCCACCGCTGAGTGCCCCGGGACCCCAGGGCCTGCAGAACAGAGACGCTGGGTTGCATCATGGGATCTGAAGGCTGAGCTTAGGGCTGAGGAAGAGCAAGCGGGAGCCAGAGGGTTTGGGCAGCAGTGGCCAGGCGCAGGGAGGCCCGGGGGAGCCCCTGCAAATGGAACGAGTCACGGCGGCTCCACGGCCCTGGACCGGCCACTGGCCTCGGCCCAGGCCTGCGATGAGTCCCACGATGTCTTTGCTGCCCCAGACCCAGTGTCCCTGACGGGCAGACCATTCCTTCCTCTCCCCACCAGGGAACTCATTTTGTCTCACTGGACTCTTCCTTGTCCCCGTCGGCTCAGCTGGGTGACCCTACCCTGAGGCCGCTCAGCTGAGGCTCCTTCTTGGGGCCCGGGGCGTTGTTCTGGGGCCCACGCACCGCCAACCTCGTGCCTCCCAAAGTGCAAGCTGCACAGCGAGATCTAGGGGCCCTGTGGACATGGCTTCCAGCAGGTCCTGGACGGTCGGAGGGCAGCGCAGGGTGCAGTCTGACCAGCTCTCAGGAGACGCCAATGCTCCCGGTACTGGGGAGGCTCTAACCCGGGGTTCTGGAACTCTGGCTCAGTCAGGACCCCCTGGGGCCCACGGTGGAGGCGCATAGGCCCCGGGCCTTTTCTCCCCAGCAGGCGGGGTCCTCGGGACCGTGCGAGCTCCCCGGGGGGACACCGGCACACGCCAGAGCCTGACAAGCATTTTGCTCTAGTCCACGGCAGACCACCTCGAGCTGTGGCCTGCCGGCCAGATCAGGGCGCATTGTTACCCTCCCCTCGAGGCCCCTGCCAGGCCTCCGGGAAGGCTGGCTCCCATCAGAGCAGCTTTAGGCCACCCACCCCACGGACCTAACCGGAGCAGAGCGCGGGGCCCCCTCCTGTTAACCTGGAGCGTGACCAGAACATCTTCCTGTTGGCACTTAAATGAGCACGGACTTCCTCCCATCCGGGGCTTCGAGGGAGTGAGATGAATCCAGCGCACAGCCCCCTGGCAGGTGCTCCCTAGGGTGGGCCCCCCCGCGGGGCCTGCTGCCGCCTCCTCCACCTGGCCCATCCACTTCACGCCGCTGGAGAGAAGACAGCTGGCCAACGAGCTCGAGAAACAGTCACTTGCCCCATGGGCCAGGCTCATCTGCTCGGGCCGCCAAGTGGAGATGGTCTGCAAATATTCAGAAATGGTTCCATGCCCAGTGGACGGCCAAGGGAAAGGCTGGAGAGGAGGCAGCTCGAGGGCGGCCAGGGGGCCGGGGGTTTGAGGGGCAGGCTCCTCACGCCTGTCTTTCGCAATGGCCAGGGCTGCAGCACCTGCCCGACTACCCTGACCCAAGGCACGGCCAGGGCCCTGGACACGATGGGTCTCCCACCGCATTCCCTCCCTCTCTAACCACGCATCCCCCTTCTGCAGAGCTCCAGGCCCCCACCAGTGAAGGCTGTCCCGTCCTCCACGAAGGGTTGGCAGACGACAGTCCATGGCCAAACACAGGTCTCGGCTTAGTTTGTAACAAGAGCCAGGCTTGCTCGCGGAGGCAGCGGATCTCAGTGGGGGCAGCGGCATGCTCCCTCCCTGAGCCCCGGGACGGGCTGGTGGTCAGAACTGAGGGCTGCTAGTGGCCTCTAGAGGGGGGAGGCTGCGGAGGCTGCTAAGCCTCCTACAGTGCCCAGGACAGTCCCCACAATCGAGAATTACCAGTACCGTGTCCGTGGTGTCGAGAGTGAGACACATTTACGATTCTCTGTGGCCACTTCCGGGACACCAGGCGATGGATGGGGACACATGGCAGACTGGATGGCCTGCAGAGTCTAAAATGTGTTGCCAGGGCTTCCGATTTCTCAGGGCCCATGGCGTGTGGGTGTGTGCAGGAGACAAGGACATCTGCTGCAGGAACTGGCTTATGTGGTTGCGGGGGCTGGTCAGTCCTCCGTCGGCACAGCGGGCTGGCAGGCTGGAGACCCAGGGAGAGCCCAGGCTGCAGTTCAGGTCCCAAGGCCATCTGCTGCAGAACTCCTTCCTGCTTGGGGGAGGTTGGTGTCAGCGCTATCCCGGCCTTCAACTGATTAGATGGGGCCCACCTGCATGGCCAAGGGCAATCTTTACTCGAAGCATTTAAGGGTTTCAATCCAAATATTCAGAGCCACATAAATGTCAGTCTCACCCAGAAACGCCTTCGCAGACTGAGGTCTGAAGAGGTATTGGAACTCCACGACTCAGCCAAGTGGGCACGCCAAGTCAACGATCCCAGGCTTTTCTCGGAAATGTGTGGCCTCCTATGCTAGCGCAGGCCCGGCGGCCACGCTCTCCAGAGCGGGCGGGTTGGCCTGGGCCCAGGACTAATTCTGCAGAAGCCATCGCTGTGCCTCCCTCAAAGGCACACTCATGGGGGTCTTGGAGAAGGGAGAGCCACTGGTGATGGGAAAGCTGCAGACCTCCGGCCTGAGTCCAGCTGGCGCCCCCGGGGATAGCGCTCCCTGACCGCTCTGACTCCCCGTGCGGCACAGCCTCAGTGTAGAACACAATTCCACATGCGCTGTTGTCCTTTGTCCCCAAAATGGCCCTTTGGGGCAGAGTCAGAGCAGGCACACGGGGCCCAGACCGCTGAACCGACTCACTGGCCAGGGAGTCGGGGCAGGAGGGGCATGTCTCCCATTTCCTAGCTTGGTGCCCTGGGAGTCAACTGCCCTGTTCTCCTGGGCCTGCAGGATTTAGTTTAGGTGTCAAAACCGGGCAAGTCCGTGGCACACGAGGACAAACCAGCCATCCCGCTTCACCGCCTCCGGGAGGCCGACCTGGGTTACCCCAGCACCAAGCAGAGTAGGACAGCCGGCCCCTGTGGGGCTGTGACTGTCTTCGTCTCAAAAGGACCGTCTTTGAGCACACCTCACTGTACTACTCACACTGAGGGCGTCTGACTCTTGGATTTTGACTCAGGTCATGATGCCAGGGTCTTGAGATCGAGTCCCAGGTCTGGCTCATGCTCAGCGGGGAGTCTCTCCCTCCGCCGCTCCCTCCCCTGCTCACAGGTGCTCTGTCTCTCTTTCTCCCCCCCCTAAAATAAATACATACATCTTTCAAGAACTTTGAAATGATTACACTTTCTTCTGACACCAGGGTAATACTCATTCATAACAGTAAACATGGAAAATTCAGAAGAGGAAGAAAAATATTACATATCCAAGTTCCACTAAATTCCAGTTTTTCCCAGATTTTTTTCCATGTATGAAGTTTTCACTTATTTTCACCAACCACTGATCAATACTATAGAGTTTGATTAGGGTTTTCTTTGTTTAATGTTCTGGGTTTTTAAAAAAAAATTCTCTTCAGATTTTAACATACAAAGTTATTGGTGAAAATATGAAAAATACATGAAAAAACGGCCCTCCTTTTTGACCTCCCTCATCTCCTGACTCCGAGACCACTACGGAGTGTGGTATATATCTGCCTGTGTAGACGGAATACACACACAGTAGCTTCTGTCTGTTCACAGACAATTCAGTTTTTAATATGAAATTAGTAATGATTCATTATGAAAACCTTGAGCACTTCGAAGCGAGCTTTCTCACAGCCCTGAGAGCTGATAAACACTATGTCATCATTCGGCAGCTACCTTCTGAGGCATTTAATCATATGCAAATGGACACATGTGTCTGTATTTTTGAGGACATTAACAGGCTGCTGTCCTGGGACTTGCCCCTTCTCCTGGAGCACCACAGACACGTGTTCGTATTCAGGGCTCCGGGGGCGGCGGGGGGCGTGCAGACCCGACAACCGCCATAGTCCAGGAGCTGCCTCGGCTGTGCAGACTCACACTGGCATTTCCTTGTCGTTGGTGTTCCTGACTTTTTGTTTAAAGATTTATTCATTTGAGAGAAAGAGGCAGAGCAAGCACGAGCCAGCAGGGGGAGGGGCAGACGGAGAGGGGGACGCGAGCCCCCTGCTGAGCGGGGGGACGGACATGGGGCTTGATCCCAGGACCCTGAGATCATGAGCCAAACCAAAGGCAGATGCTGAGCACCCTGAGCCAGCCAGGTGCCCCTCACTTATGTTTTTAAGGACGTTATTTATTTTAGATAGAGACAGACAGAGAGAACCAGGGCAAGCAGGGGGAGGAGCAGAGGGAGCGGGACAGGACTCCATGCAGAGCACGAAGCCTGATGTGGGGCCCAATCTCATGACTTGATCAGAGATCATGGCTTCAGCTGATACCAAGGTTCAGATGCCCAGCCCGCTGAGCCACCCAGGCGCCCCTGCCAGTGCTCACTGATAGGATGACTGCAAGCTCTCACTTTCCGGTATGTCTAAGATGCCAATGAAGCTCCTTTAGCTGTGGCCCTCTCGTGCAGTGCACAACCTGAACCGCAGTATGCAGCAACGCTGGAGACGGACCTGATTGGATCAACAGCCACAGAGCAATCCACAGAATGGCGAGGTCCTGACTTAGGCGGCTCCTATCGATCTCTCTGTGTCTGTCCCCGTGCGTGTCTGTCTGACCAGTGGGCTGCCCGTCTGCCATTATGATAAGCAAAGGTGTCAGAAACTTCTTTATTCAAACATTTTTCTGTATTTCTATGATCTCAGCTACTAAAAACACAGTTACTGGGACAGAATAGGTCAATTTTAAAATGAAACTATTGCAGGGGCGCCAGGCGACTCTGCCGGCGTGGGCCTCTGACCTTTGGCTTCTGCTCAGGTCACGGTCTTGAGGTCATGAGATCGAGCGCCGCGTCGGGCTCAGCAGGGAGTCTGCTTAAGATTCTGTCTCCCTCTGCCCCTACACTCTCCCTAAAACAAAATCTTAAAAAACAAAAAGAAACCCAAACTATTGCTTCCCGATATTCCTGAGCCCCAAACTGAATGACTATGAGCTCCTGACTCTGTGTCCTTTCCGTATCTGGGTAATTAAGGATCACTAAAGCGGTCTTCTCATTTAGAGGCAAGATGCGGCGCCTCCGTGCTGTTTTACCTGGAGTCCCCTCGCTTACGCGCAGGGTGGAACATGTTTACCCCTCTGCTTGCCAAGTCCGGCTCGCGTGCTTGGTACTCGTCCTTCCTGGTTCACGTGTCGCACAAGGCCGCGGGCCTCAGCCACGGCGGGGAGGCCGGCACGCAGGGCCGCTGTTTACCGAGCGTTTATCTTCGGGCCAGACGCTGTGCTAAAGCTTGTTTTTCATGTAATCAACTTAATGAAGAAAAAAGGATGACCTCACTCTATTTAAGGTTTTATGTATCCACTGCCAAAGAGAGAGAAGGAGAGCGCACAAGCAGGGGGAGCGGCGGGAGAGGGAGCGGGAGACTCCCCACTGAGCAGGGAGACCGACGAGGGACTCGATCCCGAGACCCTGGGATCATGGCCCGAGCGGAAGGCAGTGGCTTCACTGACTCATCTCCACCTTAGAGAGAAGGAATGGGAAACTTGGACAGGCTGCACAGCTCGCCCCCGAGGGCTCGTCGGGTTAAGGGGAAGAGCGGTCGGTTGAGCCCAGCGTGCCGACCTCTGTTCTCAGCACAGGGCTGTCTGGTCCCACGTCACGAGGGTCTCCGCTAACTGAGCCAGTCTGTGATTCATTGGCTGGTTCATTTATCGAGGGCGAGCATGTACCTGTGTGGTGCCCGTGGCCTGGGGGGCTGCCAGGTGCCCCCGATAAGCCCGGGGCCCGTAGTGCTGCGTGAGGCTGTGCTCCGGGCTGATAAGAGCTGGAGGGGAATGCCGTTTCCAGAACCCGGGTGAGAAGCTGAAGGCGAGAGCCCACGGTGACGGAGCTGGGCCTCTGACAGAAGAGCTCGCTCCCCTCTGTGACCCAGAAGGCCTAGACCCGAGAAGGACCCCACCTCGGGCTCCTTCTCCCTCCCACCTCCTTCCCGTTTCCCATAGACCCACTGCACCTGACTGAGGCCGCAGGACGAGGTGCTCACGGAGGCATGTGACCCGAGGTGTGGGTCAATCTCTCGGGTGCAGAGTCAGGGAAAACAGGGTGTCCCCCCAGCACCCATGTCCTGGCAATGGCTGGCCATCCAGCGTCCTGCTCACTCAGTGGCCGGTAGTGAGGCCTCCTGGCCCCAGCCAAAGCCGGCCAGGGCCGCCCAGGGGGCCCTGACGGGTGTCTCAGGGGCTAGAGAGGTTTGCTTTTCCCAAAAGAGGTTTGCTTTTCCCATAAACCCATTTTAGATTCATAGAGAAGGCCTGAAGACAGTCCGGAGAGACCCTATGTGCCGCACACCCACTAGGCCCCCCTAGTGACATCTGATGGCCCGTGTGCCCTCACCAGCGAGTCCACACCGACACACGCGGTGTTCCGATCCACAGCTCGCACCTGACTCGGTTGTCCTCGATCATCATGTCCTTCACCTGGCCCCCAAGCCCACCCTGGAACCCCCTCGTGTTCAGATACTGTGTGTCCCCTTCCACACAGTTCCTCAGCCTGAGATGGGCTAAAAGTACAATTCGGAGGGGACCTGGGGGGCTCAGTCGGTTGGTGTCTGCCTTCAGCTCAGGTCATGATCTCACGGTCCTGGGATCGAGTCCTGCACAGGGCTCCCTGCTGCCCGTCTTCCTTGCTCATGTTCTCTCTCTCTCTCTCTCTCTCAAATAAATACATAAGATCTTAAAAAAAAAAAAAAAAG